>WWET01000566.1:358129-382031 GCA_011038615.1 Limnodynastes dumerilii | reverse complement strand
TGTTCCCTCTGCTCTTTCTTCCACTTGTTTCACGCTCTCTCATCCTCTAGTGACAGCAGGTTTACTCTCAGTGCTTGGAACCACGCAGAACCATACCACACAAGCCATGTTCGTGCTTTCATTTTTTTACTACACGTTTGCTATGTTACCTTTTTTGATCGGGGGCACATAAAAATTTGCACAATTATGTCTCTGTTGTCATCCAACCCGCAAACATAGACTAAGCGGTAGCATTGCTCACAAATGTTGCAAGCAGGGATTTGTCTCAATCAGTCCAGCTGGCAGTATAGCCACATATATAGAGGTAGGTGCGTGTCACACTGGCACTGACACAGTCCTTAAGAATTTTCATATTCTACCAATGACAACAATGTTTCTTGTTATTTTGTTTTTCAGCTAAAACGCCTCATTTTATTCGTCTTAAAAACGAAGATGTCAATGCAGGGCAGTTTGCCACATTTACGTGCTTGGCAAATGGAAAGACTACAGCAAATGACAGACTTTGGTTACAGGTAACTATTTTCATTTATTAGTTAATTATATGAAAACAATTTGTTTTTCTGTCGCTCTGATATACAAATAAACTTAATAAAGATGCTTTATTGACAACACAATGCTGAGGAACACAATAAAGGGTAAAACTTGGGGATTGATTGCTTTGGCAAATATGATTTGTTCTGTGCAATGTGAAATAAGATATACTAATTAAATGATCAATATCCAGGACAGGGACATACCGTAATACTGGTTAAAGTATCTCAGCCTGCAGAGAAGACAACATATAGCTTAGATTATAACGTAGATCATTACTAATATTGGGGTAGATCCAGAACTACGTTTGCCATACGTTTATTCGCGTAGCGTATTTTCGTGCGTGTAAATTCGTTACACTTCCCTCGGCACACCCCTTGAACGTACGTATTTTGTCAAGATACGCTTTCCAAACCCTACCTTAACTTTTGCCAACGTAACCGCAGTCATACGCACACGTACGTATGGGCTAGACGAATTTACGCAGCTAAGCACGCCCATACTGTACACTTTAAATACAAACCCCCGCCTACTTCACGCATTTCAGACGTATTTTGGACACACGTAAAATTGGCACGCCCACACGTAAGTATTTACGTGACACATACGTGAATGGCCCATACGTTCACAATTACGCTACGTTACGGAGCGTATTTTCTATTGTGCGCATGCGCAGTGCTTACCAAACTGCGAGTTTACGTGTCCGCCACGCGTAAATTCGCTCCGAAGTGTTGTTCTGGATCAGGCCCATTAGCCTTAAATTGATGACCTTTATATAACTTGACTATATTTATTACTTAATTTTACCCACACAATTTTTAGCTAGTGAAAAGATTAACTGAACTGGTATAAACTGGTATGCCAAACCATTAACATAATGCTTGCACCTTATTCACTAATATCTTAAATCAGCTCTAGAAGCGACATAAACTATTGACTGATGCTTTATTATCCTAACACATAAGGCAATTGACAGATGCTTTGTACAACCTAACCAATGTCAACCTAAATGACCCTTAACAGCCATAATGCCTAATGCTAAGTACAGCCAGCCTTATTGATCTTAACTGTGTTAACCTTTTTAGCATAGATGTTTACCTTCCAAATGTCCACATGTCAGTTAAGCTGTGTCTAAGACACAATACACCTCAGACGGTCATAAAATATAAATGTTTATCTACGTGATACCATAGCTGTTGTCTAAAAATGAAATCTTGGCACTCATAACAATGAGTAAAAGTACTAATACTTTAAATGAAATATATCATATGTATTCTCTTGCATTACAGATGTGTTTAAATAGTATGTGAAGCAAACACTCTGAGTCTAGGGTAGTAGCATGGTACTAGCATGAGTTTGGTGGCATAAATAACTATTTCAGCATACTATTGAAGACTGTTATAAACATTTAGACAATATCTGGGAAGTGTAATTTCACCAAAAATATTTTTAATACAATGGGCCTGATCCAGAACAACGCTTCAAAGCGAATTTACGCGTGGCGGAGACGTAAATTCGCTGTTTAGAACGCACTGCGCATGCGCACCATAGAAAATACGCACATTCACGTAGCGTAATTGTGAACGTATGGGCCATTCACGTATGTGTCACGTAAATACTTACATGTGGGCATGCCAATTTTACGTTACTCGAAAATACGTCTGAAATACGTGAAGTAGGCGGGGGGGTGGTATTTAAAGTGTACAGTATGGGCGTGCTTAGCTGCGTAAATTCGTTCAGCCCATATGTACGTGTGCGTATGACTGCGGTTACGTGTGAAAAAGTTAAGGTAGGGTTTGGGAAGCGTATCTTTACAAAATACGTCCGTGCAAGGGGTGTGCCGAGGGGAGTGTAGCAAACTTACGTGCACGAAAACACGCTCCGCGAATAAACGTACGGCACACGTAGTTCTGGATCTACCCCAATGTGCTTAATCTATTACACAATAAGCTGCTGCTTCTATCTTGCTTAATGCAGAAATTGTAGCTACTTGAAAATTCCGAGCTTCAACTTTACATTATTCCTTTCCAATATCTAAACAAGCATATTGTTAAGCAATGGCATTAGCGATACAGACTGCAGTGTAAATCCAAGGTTCTCATTAGCTTATACACTAAAAAATAAACATATCACCAAATAAATGTGATGCTGGCACTAATGAAAGGATGTTTATGATTAACAGATGCACCCCATCTGCTTAGATTTTCTTTGTCACATCTGCTGACAAGACAAGCAAGCACTAAAATAGGCATAATATTTCTTTTGTATTGACTTTCCAAACAAGAAAAATAATTATAATGCATATGTTGATAGAGGTGTTTATATCTCACTTGTAGTGTGGAATTATGCTGCAGGCAAGGAATAACAGGGTATTAGTAGAAGGCTTGTCACCATGGAAATTTGATTGCACCACTCTGTTTGCTCATCAACGAGTACTTAATAAAAGTTGTCGGGGCTACATATCAGTGTATTTTGTTATTTCTGTGTTTCAGTCTTATACTGACAGGAAGAATCATACTAAATTGATACAGAAATATATTTTTCATTGCTATTACAGCCATACATAACTGTTACATTGGTGGTATGCAATGAATAGTTCCTGGGAAGGGTTGACATTCTATTAGGCACCTTCCCTAACTCCATAAGGCCACATTTTCTAGTTTCATGCCTGGGAATGTATCCCGGGCTGTGACAACGTCCAGAACACTGAGCCATTAACTATACAGTCTGACATCAGGCCTAGTATCAGTCTTCACTGTTCCGATTTAGTGAGTAAGCTATAGAGGACAAGGAAAGTAGACTACCGAATGTGACTGATTATGTCCCTAGAAGCAGAGACACGGATTATAGAACGGCTTGAAATCTAGCAGTAGCAGAGTGTGGATATACATGACTGGGATGGGATTTTCTGCAAAGAAAGACAAATTTTTATATATACGTTTATTGATAAATCTAAGTTCATGATGGCTTCCAAATTCCAAACTCTTCAAATTCTCATTTTTTTTTAGATTTTGCTTACAAGTTCCATTTTTGTTGCAGTAGCCTTACATAATCGTATATATACTCGTCGCCTAACATTCTAACATTTATCAGAAGGGTTAATCCCATTTTGCTGTGTAAGTGATTGTGTTGCTTTAAAGGATTACATTATCCTTATTTGAGAAGGCTGCACTGGAATGAGGTTATTCTCATGCAAATTAGACTTATAGCTACTTTTATGCAATGTGCTAACTCCTAAGATCTTAACACACAAGAAGTAATTTGCAAGGAAAAAAAATACTTATTATGCAGTCTCAGCAATCATTGTAACAATAATCAGCCTCATAAATTAAATGAATTAAGACTTCAGAACCAGCATTTTTCAATAAGTAAACCAATCTTAATTCTTGTACAACCCAGTTTTTCCTTTTTATGGGAAGCCTAGGTCAACTGTCCATTTCAGTCCACCTTGGTTGATTAAAGATCTTTTCACTTTTCTGTTACTCTGCAATTTCTCACAGACAGTATCTTCAATTATTTTAGAGTTGATGTTACAGAAATGCTTAATGATGTCATCTGTTCTCAGAAGTAATTTTGTTTAATACATTTGTATCTTTTGGATTGCACAGTAATTTAATATCTTGGCCAAATGCCTTCTTAGAGTTTAGCTTGCCATTTTGAAAATTGCAAATATTAAAACATCCAAATTCCCCAATTGCTGAGATATAAGTAAAAGCCGGTTATCAATTGTAACCCTAGGATTTACTTTCTGGATTATACTCATTTTGACGATGAAATATAGCAAGTGCTTAAGTCATAAGCTTAATAATATAAGTGGTTTGGAAATCAGGATTTTTACCTCAGAGAATAGAATCTTTCAAAAATGGTGTTTTAAGGCAGTATGATATTAGCACACAAGCTGGCATTTTAAACACTGATGTGTGGCAAATATATAGTATTTTGTGCTGTCACAAGAGTGCTATTGACATGTGTAATTTTCGTATTTTCATGGTCTCCTGATAAGAAATTTGTATTATATGCTGTAGTTTTATTTGCTGATCAAAAACTGGTTACAACTAATTGTATTTTTATGCACTTTCCATTATTTTAAATAAATGACCACATAATTAATAAAAACAAATATGTTAGGACCTATCATATAGAATATCATAAATTAGCATTGTGTTTTAAGTATAGTCATGACCAAAATACCAAAATAATAAACTAAAATGTAATACATTCTCAATAAATGTAAACTGTGCTTTAGTGATTTCTTAGTTGCCATCCCAACAGCAACATATTAAAATAGTCATTTCATGCCTTAAATGTTGTCGTCCGTGCACACACACTGAGTGGGCTGTTTTGAAAAGCGAGAGACAAATTACTAAGAAAAAAAAATGTCCTCGTATTTTTGCCGTAGCATCATAGAAATTGCTGATTTGTCCAGAATAATCACAGTCACTAACAGCCCAACCCCCTGGTTCAGAAACATTGGGACAGACGAAGCAGCTGCAGAACAGTAGCCTGAATGCATGTGGCGGGTCATCGCTCAATGTGGACAGGATTACCAACCATCTATGTAGATTGGCTTCAGCATATATATACTAAGTAGGAACCCAAGTTTTGTGCCTTCTTCTACTTTCCCCTCAACTATTCTCTATACTAGCTTATCATTTTTTCACTAATATTCTGGAGAGCCAATTTCCTGCTAACATTGGCCTGAACCAGATCTGAGCGTGCGTCAGCTAGCGTGATGTATTTTTATGTGATTTTCAACCGCGCATGCTCATACCCGACACGCACATATGGTACCTATTCCATCCCAAGCATAAATGGTGGCGTATCTACTTGCATGCAGGGCAAGGCGTTTCGTGGGTGGAGGAATATAGTCCAATAGATGGATGGGGCATGCCCCCGCCACTGCTCCCGATCCACATCAGAGCGCGGCTGGCCATGCGCTACAGATACGTTTCAAAATTTGCACCTGCTAGGGGTCATGTCTAACACGTATGCTAACGGAATATGGAAGCTAAAGTTTAAACACTTCCACCTATTTTTATATGTCAAATAACAACCCCCCCCATGTTTTATTATGTTTAATAAATGTAAAATGACATTTGTAAAAGTTTTATTTCATTTAGTTGACACGTGCATTTTTAGAAATAAAAAATAATTAGAAATGCATATGAGCAACTACATTGACTAACGTATTTTTTTTTTTTAAATGTAATTACAATGCTATCCACATATGATGTAGGTGCAGTGCAACTTTTGATGTAATTACGTTATTGAGTGCAACTGCAATGTTATCCAGATCTGGAAGTGTTTAGGAGATATGTGGATAAGGAGTACATGTGTTATCAATATGTCACTTATTTTGTGAACTAATTGTGTCCAGATCTGGATCAGGCCCAGTGGGCTTATAGATAGTGGTCAATATTATGGACCGGATTCACAACGACGTGTGTTGGCAAGTTATGTGCCGATTTCTAAGTGCTGAGCTAATGCGCATGCGTGTAAAATATTTTACACTATATATGCAGCGATTCGTTACGTAGATTGCGTACATGCGGTCTTAAAAGAAGTCTGGAAGTCTTACAGCCAGGATTCAGACCGACTAGAGCTGGCAGACTCTCCAGCTCTGATTGGCTGTTCTGTGTTTAAATACCTGGCAAGGAGAACTCTCCCTGGCTGCTGATATTGTATGCTATAGCCATTTTGTCTGTTTGCGTCTTGCTTGTCTCTTGCTGTTGTGGTGATTTCCCTGCTTGCTGTAGGTTTCTTGTTTGATCTTGTCCTGTCATTTGTTTCTGTTGAGTCTCTCTGTGCTTCCCTGGTATTTGCACTTATCTACAGGCTCCCTGGTTACCTGTGTGTATCTCCACTAACCTTGGATCTTGCTATCCTCTGTCTTTGATAAGGGTGAAAAGCAAGTTAGGGTAGCGCTGCCTTCCTCATGGAGTATTTGGAAAGCTGGTGGCTGCTAAATGGGAGATATTAAATAAGTGAATGGTGTACAAGAGGATTCAAAGGAGGGGGATGGTTAATGACTGGTAGTGGGTCGGGATAATGGATAGAAAGGTGTGTGCGTGTGTGTGTGGGGGGGGCAGGGGGTTCTTGGAGGAATGAACAAGGGTGTTTGGCCAAGAAAAGTTAGAGATTGGAATCGCTCTCTGTATAGAAAACTGTGATCAGTCTTCAGAGATGAGCTGTTACGCCGCTGCAGGTCCCGTCGATGCTGGTGGATGTTACGCTGGTAGGTGGGGATGTAGTAGGCAAGCGGCAGGTGTAGAATACAATAAGGATGGAAACACAAAACAAAGGTGGAGGCACCTAGTGCATTAAATGACAAAAAGGCAGTAATGTGCTGGCAGAGATGCACTGACCCTTGATGTGTCTTGTTTCTAGGCCTGTATAACCGCTTGTTTGTCTATCTCTCTGCTGTGATGGATCCGGTCCTGTGGGGATCTGTAGTGGGTAGAGAGATGAAAGAAAGGCAGCCTTTCTATTTTTCTTGTTAAGGTTTTCTAATCTGTGATAATCCCACTTACTTTTATGATTGCCCAGCATTCTATTGCTTCCACCCACATGTGGCCACTTGAAGATTTTTCCTGAATCACTTTATCTTTCCATACCTCCAACATTTGAGAATTGTAAAGAGGGACAAATTTTCACGGCCTGGTAGAGGGTGTGTGTCTTGTACCACCCAGTGGGCGTGTCTGGGGAAAGTGGGTGTGTCTGGCATGCCCAGATAGTGGGTCTAGTGCATGCCTCTTTTAATATTTTAGCCATCCATATGACTGCCCCTTATTATTTGTCCAGTCTCCATATGTCGGCCCCTGTTTATACATCCAAGCTCAATATCGGCCCCTTTATTATTTGTCCAGCATCCATATCTGCCCCTTATTATTATGTCCAGCCTCCATGTCTGCCCCTTATTATTATGTCTAGCCTCCATGTCTGCCCCGTGCTATGACCAGTCTCCATGTCTGCCCCTTATTATGGCCAGCCTCCATGTCTGCCTCTTTTTATATGTCCAGCCTTCATATGTCTGTCCCTTATTATATGTCCAGCTTCCATATGTCTGCCCCTGTTTATATATCCAGCCACCATATGTCTGCCCCTTATTATATGTCCAGCCTGCAGCATGTCTGCTCCTTATTATTATTGCCAGCCTCTATGTCTGTCCCCAACTGCCAGTGCCAGCTTCCATCTGCCCCCTATTGCCAGCCTCTATCTGCCCCCTATTCCCAGTGCCAGCCTCCATTTCTGCCCCCAAATGCCAGTGCCAGCCTCCATCTGCCCACTTGTTGCCAGCCTCCATCTGCCCCTTTAATGACAGCCTCCACCTGCCCCCTTATTGGCAGCCTCCATCTGCCCCCTAATTGCCAAACTCCATCTACCCCGTTAATGTCAGCCTCCATTTGCCCCCATATTGCCAGTCTCCATGTGAACCCTTAAACACAGCCTCATCTGCCCCATTAATGCCAGCCTCATGTACCCCTTAATGCCAGCCTCATCTGCCCCTTTAATGTCAGCCTCCATTTGTCCCCTTACTGCCAGCCTCATCTGCCCTCTTAATATCAGCCTCCATTTGCCCCCTTATTGCCAGCCTCCATCTTAATGACAGTGCCAACTTTCATGTTCATGTCATGAATCAGTTATTTTCTTACTTACCTGTGATGTCTTCTGCCTTCCTGCGCAGTGCTTCTACTGTGAGGCTCCCTCTTCAATAAATTGATGTTTCTGTTTGTAGGAAAAATACTGATTGCTGGTTTTGCTTATTTCACACACATACAGGGCAGCACAGTGGATGCACTTGAGTCTCACAGCCCTAAGGTCATGAGACTAGGAATCCTGGTCTAGGCATTATGACCTGCGTGTGTGTGGGTTAATTGGCTGCAGACTGAATTTAACCCAGTATGTGTTAGGGAATATCGACTGTACCAACCAATGGGGCAGGGACTGAATGTGCCATATTCTCTGATTACCTGAGTCCAATTTAGAGTTCAGGTAAATCTCTTCCCAACTCATTCTCTTTGCACATTTTAAATTAGATTTCCCTGTTGTTGAACATGGTTTTTGCCAAGGTGCAGATTTGCTCCTTTTTCTGTTACTTCCAACTCTGGATTTGCCCCAAGGTGTCTCAGTGGGATGTAGTTTACCACTGAGAACGGCCCTTTTTTGACAGGGCTGTTTTTACACCACATTTCCAACCAGGGACTGGAAACAACTGTTTCTTGTCCCCAGAAGTGCAGTATGTGATGATCCGCAGAGGAAAACCCCAGTGGCGACCAGTGAATATTTTACCATTTCGATATATCCCCTTATCCGCAGCCTAACTCTAAGACTCCCTTACTCGCAGTCAACTCTTTTATGCTGCATCCTGTCCCTGCAGCCTAATCCTAAAACTTCCCTTCTATGCTCCATCCCCTCCCTGCAGCCTAACCCTAAGACTACACTAACCTGTCTGGTTGGGTCTCATGGCGGGTACCATCAGGTGCTTCAGTGGGTATTGCGTGTCTGAAAGCTAATAAATGGGTACGTTTCAGTAAAATAAAGTCTTGTTTTTAATATTTTTTAAAACTCCTCTGTTGACACCAGCATTACGGCAACTTTCATGAATGATACAAAATCAAGATATATAGAAAAGAATGGTCTGCGAGACAGTTGTCAAGTGGTTGATTTACTAACAAAGTGCAAATGTGCATTGATCCATAGAGACCAATAAAACATACCATTTAATTGTCTAACTGAACCCATCAAAGCTAATTGCTGTTTATTTGCTATAGGGCACTGTAGATTTGCCGTTAGCGCTTTGCTATTGAATAACTCTGTAATAGCTTGCGATGCCTCATGACAATATAAACAGTACATATTTCCCTTTAAGAATAACAAGTTTTCTTTCAGTTGTCTTTTTTTCTTTGCAGTGCAGCTAGGTAGCTAAGATTAATTTCCATAACAATAGTCTCATTAGTTTTGCAGCTTACATTAATCAAGACATTGTTCTTTGTACAATTGGGTTGTAGATTGTTTTTTATTTAGTTAATGCTACTGTCTCGCTTTCTAAATTTAGTGTTACAAATGTTATGTATCTTATTTTAAAACATAATATATTCCCAATGAGAATCTACCAACACTTGTGCTAGTGCATTAGGGGACAGGTCGATGGACCAGATTCACAGAACCGATTTTGCGACTTTTTACGTGCTTTTTTTTAGGTACGGTTGAACTGCGCATGCGTAGTAACCTTTTTTATGCAATCTACGTTGGATTTAGGCATTGTAAAAGATCCAAATAGATTGTGCGCCAACTACGGAAAGGTTACAAACAAGACAATATGACCAAAATCAGAATACTGGTAAAACAAGTATATAGAAATTAGAATCGCCTGTGAGCGCTGGCTAGGAAGGCATGCGCAATACCCAAGGAAAAAACTGAAAATTGAAATAGCTGCACTAAGGAGATCTGATAATACAAGCAGTCCAGAATAAATAGATGTAAATAATTATTTATTCTAAGACTGACATTTTAAACCAATAAAGTATAAGAAAAAGAAAAAGAAATAAAAATAAATAAATTTAGGATAGAAACTATTTTTATTCTGTGCTTTAAGATTTGAGTGTCAGGTGACACTTTAGATATATTTTATCTGCCGATGGATCCAGGTCACTTACTACGGCTTTGTTTTTAATAAAAGGAGACCTTGGGCTGATCCAGAGCT
This sequence comes from Limnodynastes dumerilii, assembly GCA_011038615.1. NCBI lineage: Eukaryota > Metazoa > Chordata > Amphibia > Anura > Limnodynastidae > Limnodynastes > Limnodynastes dumerilii. The sequence continues at coordinate 371,797 of WWET01000566.1, read as the reverse complement.
GCCTTTACACCTTTATTAAGGGTAAAACAGGTGCACGAATAGACCTGAGCAAAACCAAGTTGAACTGAAAACAGAATTAGAATTGAGAGGCGAGGTTTCCTAGTTCAGCTCTGATTCACAAATTAAACATGAAGCTTTGCAGTGTGTGAGTTATATGTTCAAAAGTAAAGTATCTTCAAAGCTAAATAATTCAAATGAATTATTGCCCATTGCATTGCAAAATGGTATAGCCGAACTGTACACTTGCATCTGTTTGCCCTTACTCTCAATTTTTGGTTCAGCCCCCCAGTTAGGGACAGGACACTGAAACTGTTATGGTATCATTCATAGATCATGTTGGATCTGTCACCAACTTCTGTACTGTGCTGCTCTCAACAACTCTTTTGTTTGGTTTATTTAAACAACTGCAATATATAAAACATAAAACATACTGGAGGAACATGCTGGAGGATACATTATAAAATCATGGGTTTATAAGAACATCAAACTTTGTCTTTCATGTCATGTTGTGAGCTTGTATCAGGTAAAATATAAATTGTTGCAACAATTTCAATATATATTTCTTATCAGTTTGTATAGTCTAATCAGAAACTCACATTTTTGTAAAGAGAGTATTTTGAAGGTTGGAAATATGTAAGAAAACGTTGATTATAATGGAGCATATATTCTGTTTTATAACAGACGGGAAAGCAAAAAAGGGCAGTTACTTTCACCAATAGCGCTTTATATAATCGATAGTGACAATTATCGAAAGCCAATTCCTAGATGACCTCCAGGTTTTAAGTTGTGCTTCTCTTAAATTGCACTTGAGGATAAACATCAGTAGTTTGTTAGATGCCATCTTTAGTAAATGATATTTATTGTTTACTTCTTTCTAAGAACCCAATGCACTGTCTTAGATGGGTATCCACCCCTCTTCATCCAGCTATGACACCTGTCACTTTCAAGTCTTTAACACAAAGAGAGCTGGCGGCTGTCTAAATGTACAGCAAGCATAAAGTGATTAAAAGAAAATACAAGTCTTAGATGAGTGTAGATACAGTATATCAAGATGTTCATTTCCTTTTGCTGCATACGGTGGTTGATCAAAACAGGACTGACAAGCCTCCAAGTACAGTAGCTGATCCCTATCCTCATTCAGCTATTTTTTCAGTATTCACATTACTGACTTCAAGGGCAGTAATGATAAGCACTGAAGGTTAGAGTATAGTTTGTCAGTGCTTTTTATAGTGGTCTTTGTTTTGTTATCCAGCTCCACTCATTCTCTACAAGCTGTAAGGAGTATGTTTACAAATATAAAGTGTGATGTGCATGGATCCCAAACTTAGCTCACTTTCTGTAGCTCCTGAAACATTTTCTACGTAATTACTTGTTCTTTCAGCTTATCATTTTCTTGCCTTATCCTTTAAAATGTGTTTTTTTATACTGTTGGTCACAGAGTACCACATCTAGCAAATATGTCCTTTCTTTGAATTGTTATAAACATGTCTGTGCTTTTTGAATGCATTGCCAGCTGGATGTCTGAAAAAGAGGGCAAACATAAAGACAACAAAGCAATCAATCAGCTATTCTTTCCTGCAGCAACATCTGTTTCAGGGAAAAGGAGGATGAATATTCAATACAGTTATGAAAAATACAAAAATCAAATATGTTTTTTTTTACCTTGTCTTGTCAGGGTGCGAATGGAAGAGATGCTCCTTTAAAGGAGATAAAAGTGTCTAATAATCGCCGATTTGTGGCCATATTTAATGTAGTGAACACAACAAAGAGAGATGCCGGCAATTACCGTTGTATGATCCGCACTGAAGGAGGAGTTGGAGTTTCAAACTACGCTGAATTGGTTGTAAAAGGTACTATATAATATGTGACGATTTATGTTACTGTAATGGCTATTTTGTTTTCTCTCAGATGCTATCACTACAAGGAAAGTTGAATAGATTGTGTGTTTATGCTTTTCCTATGTGGATTGATTTTAAAGCAATTGATATTTTGCCTCATTTTGTGTAAACAAACCTTTCTGCAAACCATTCTTAGCTAAAGCTGGATGCATATTATATAGTGATCAAGCAGATCAGCCAATTATCCCTCTAACGTTTAAATTGCCATATTATAATTATGTATCTAGCTGACACATAGATCCGAAACATTCCTACTTGGTGTGCTGTTATACACTATAATATCATCAAGACTACCATGCACAGCCCCCAGAGTACCTAGAACAGCCAATATCCAAGTAGGAGACGCAGGGCGGATTCACAACCCCGTTTTTTTTTACACACGTCCCTAATTTTCTAAATCTAGCCACTACGCATGTGTAGCAACTATTTTACGCTATCTATGTAGCAATTTGTTACGTAGATTGCATACATGCGGTCTTAAAAGATTAAATAGATTCTGAAAATTAGGGACATATGTAAAAAAAACGGGGTAGTCAATCCGGCCTGCAGTCTTCTAAAACGAAAGTTACATTTTTGAAATACAGGCAGCTGAAAGTTTTTTCCGGCTGTCTCTATTTAAAAAATATTACTAATTAGGAACTTTATTTAATGATTGGGTAAGTATGCCGAATTTATTTTTCAGCATACTTACCCATTAATTAATTAAGAAACCCCCGCTGCACCAAGGTGAGTATTATAAGGAATTCTATGGGGAATATTAGGACTAGGCTGTGAGAAGGGGAGTCTTAGGGTTAGGCTGAGGGCAGGGGAGTCTTAGGGTCAGGCTGCAGAGATGGGAGTGTCAGGGTTAGGCTGTGGAGAGGGAGTGTTTGGGTTAGGCTGTAGGAAGGAGAATCTTAGGGTTAGGCTGTGGGGAGGGATGTCTTAAGGTCAGGCTGTGGAGAAGGGAGTCTTAGGGTTAGAGTGTGGGGAGGGAATCTTAGGGTCAGGCTGCAGAGAAGGGAGTCTTAGGGTCAGGCTGCGGGGAGGGATGGGTAAGGGTTAGGATAATGGAAGGGGAGGCTTAGGGTTAAGGTAATGGAAGGGGAGGGTTAAGATAAGGATTTGGGTTACATTAACACTCACCATTCGTCATTGTATCTTCGTTTTTGGTAGGATTGATTGCTTCTCCTCAGCGAGATATAAGCAATCAATTTCACAGTTAATTTGAAACTGCCTGGTATAAAACAGCCCTTTAGAAAAAGGGTTATTCTAAGCAGAAACCCACACCCCCAAGTAGAATATCATAAGACAATAATGAATAATATATGGTCATGACTTGCATTTATCCTCGGTCACTAATGTTTCCTGATATAACATTGAGCCTCTGTGATCTGTCTTCTAGAAGAGCATTATGGGCAGCCATTATTGTTGTGCCTACAGATAACTCTGAAAAATGTTTTAGTAATATGTTCTATATAGAATTTATTTTGATTGCACAGCTCATAGCCAGAGCAAATGGATACACAATTTTGGCTTTTCAGAACTGAACGCATGTTACTGCTGTGACTGCATGTATTCAGAGGACCGAAACAAGTATGGGAAAGGGTAGACTAGTCAATGTACAGCAAAGACATGGTCCTGCATACTAGGACCATACCAGACACAAACATTACCGTAGGTACAGAATTTATAGCCTAATATTTGCACCGGCCACGTGGTATGTCTAGGTCCAGGAAGCTGCTGACAGACAACACTCTGTTTGCACTTGCATTTTGTTCAGTAAAATTACAGAAATGTTTTCTATGCATCTCTCTGCCTGTTGGATTGAAAAATAATTTTTTTTTAAATTTAATGTAATACTAATTTTCTTCATGACTATATTTTATAGTACATTTACATTGTCAATTAAACACTCAAACGAAGCATTAACACCATTTCCATTATACATAACAGAGAACTAACCATGCAATTGCATTTGAATTGCTGGGGAAGGGATGTATCTGCACTGTGCTTAAATGTAATGTGTCCACATGTAAACTGCATAACATGCGAACTAGTCCACAACTACACCTGCTATTGCATCTGTACTGCTCTAAACCTCCATTACTTGTGTGGCATTTTCCCAAATCCAGGAAGTATTCATGTTTATGGGCCTGATCCAGAGCGTAATGCGCATGCGCCGGGCAGATGTTGCCCGGCGTCACTATGGAAACGCCCGATCTACGATAGTCCATAGTAGCGCCGTAGGGACGCTGGAGGGGACGTCCCCCAGCGTCCCTACGCTGAAGTTAGTGTAGGGGGGCAGGGGGAGGGAGGGTAATGAGGCTGGGAGGGCAGCGTTAACGTACTAACGCCGCCGTCCCAGCGTGTCAACTCTCCCTTACGCCGGCTAAAGTTAGGGTAGCCTTCAGCCGGCGTAAGGGAGAGTTAATACGCTCCTACAAGGGAGAGTGTCGGGCCAGAGCAGCGATGTTACGCTGAGCGCTACAGCGCTCAGTGTAACATCGTAGCTCTGGATCAGGCCCTATGTCTCTGTCTGGTTCAGGCGCATTGTGTGTGTTTCTGATACCCCTTTCACACTGTACCAAATACTTAGGATATTGCCGGTGCAAGCCCTGACAACCCGGGTTCAGGCTCAGTGTGAAAGGGTCTGACTGCCTCTACCCGGGTTCAAAAGCCCAGATTATTGCCAGGGCAGCAATGTGTCAGTGTCTGCCTGTATGTAGTTGGTTTAAACAGGTGGTATGCTAGTTTCTGCCAAGGGTGTGGATTGCTGTACATATCATCTGAATGCTGTCAGAAACATCCCAGCACTAAAATGCCAACACCATTCACTGAACTACATCTTTATTTTAGAGAGAGGACCAGATTCAGATCTCTGTGCAAATTCCGTATACACAGAGCAAGGAGGAGGGGAGTGTATCTGTATTTGTGGATCTGTGTCCACACGGAACTGCTTCTCCCCACCCCTGGCAATTATTAAGCATGCCTAACCCCGCCTGTATTGGGGTTTACGTATGCCAGACCTTCCTACAGAAGAACATACGACATGTAACACCTGGCGCACGCATGCGCCGATGTTATACGTCAAGGGGACTTAAGCAAGAGACTTGCGTCTGTCCCCTTGTGGGCCTCTTTGTGAATCAGAGCCAGAGTCTTTTTGCCGAAATACCCATCTGAGAGAATATTGTAATGCCGACTATTACATTGTCTGGCATTACAGTAATCCTGACCCTAACCCTAACTTTAATTCCTAGCCCTAAACCTAATTCCTAACCCTAGATGTCAGCATTCTGAATGGCTTCCATAATGAATTTAGAACTTTCGTCTTTGTACCCGTGCCGACATAAACGTTTTCTAAATCTGAATCTTGCCTGCAATGATACAGCCCACATTATGGTATCACTGTGGAAATAGTGATTGCCGGTAAGTCAACTGCACCCCTTCTGCCAGTAGGTAGTTGGTTATAACATGTGGTGTTCTGGTTTCTGCTTGTAGGTATCTATACATAAAAGTAATTCTGCTCCACACCGTTATACGCATGCCCAGTATCGTCCACACTGTGGGGACACTACTGTGCATGCCCAAAGGTGAAAAGCCGAATAGTCAGTGCCCGGGTGCCCTAGTCGCTCTCTCCCTCCCTACTTTCCTCCTTTCAGTGTGTCCCTTCACACTTACCTGCTGCGCTCCATCTCTCTCCTGAGCAGGCCCACACTCCACCCACACGCTGCCCCCATCCCGTCCCCTGCCTGACCAAGCTTTCGCCCAGCTCAGCTTTAATACTGACACAGAATGTCAGTGTCAGCCAGGACAGTGTGACGCTGGCGCAACCTCAAGTCACATCAGTGTCACACACAGAGCCGCAGAGGACAACACCAGGGGGAACTATTAACAGGTAAGTAAAGTATGGGTAGGTCGAATGATGTGAGTGGTTGCTTAGAGCGCTATGTCATATGAAGGCCCTGTATAAAAATATGTTAACGAACTAGTAAACTTATTAAGGGTATTGTCACAAAAATGTAACATTTATGAGTAAAGCAGATTTGCTGATATTGTGAAGAAAGATAAATTCATATTTACCGGATATTTCCCAGATATCTGTCAGGTTAATATAGTCATTAGACAATAGTGAGACGCTATGGACTATCACGGGAACCATATATTTCTTCTGACATAGAAGTCAAAAGAGTTCCATGGGGAGCTGTTATTTCTGCCTATTAGAAAAATGTAATAGAATGTATTCCTCTGTAGATGTACTAGATCTGCAATACTACAGCATGATACACAGTATTGTTCCTATGCTACAATCACTCCTTTATTTTGGCTATTTTTGCACAAATGGCAGGCAGCCGGGCAGTATTGATTTAATGTGTTTGGAAAAGCATATTAATCTTTTACATATGGTTCACTGACCAAAGTCTTCTAATATTGGCCTGTCCACAGGTGTGTTATGATCCAGACAAAAAGCCCTCTGATGCCTCTGTCTGAGAACACATCCGATTAGTGCAGAGTCCAAACTACTTACTGAGTTCAGGCAAGGAGAATCTAGGTGTCTCTTAGCTTTTAAAAGTTGGGTCTCAGCATTTAGCAGAGGGCATGTAGGGGAAGCCATCTGTAGTGTCGTTGACCCACTTCTATTCAAAGCTTAGCTGCTTCTGCAGAAACTTAGCTTTATTTCTATTGAGGATAAAAAAAACACATTCATTCAGCTGCTTAGTAATTTCCATTTTAAGCATCCAGTAGGATTTGAGATTATATCGCAACACTTTTTTTGTAAAGCAATTGAGGCATTTATTGAAACATTGGCTTCTCATATGTTCTTTGAAATAGTAAGATCTGCAGTATTCTTTGTATTTATGAAAGAAATGGCTAAATGTATTCTTTGTATTTGCTAAAGAACAGAGTAAGCTCTATTTAGTGATAAAATGATTTACTTATCACAAACACAAGAAATATTATGACATTAAAAGATAAAGCTTCTTCTAGGACTCTGCTGCTGTATAATAAATACAGTTCTCCAGAAGTATTAGCAAAATGCCAGTTAAATTGTCCTCTGGAAACATTAAAGGACAGTCTTTCTTAGAAAAGTTGTGCTTCGCTTCATAAAGAAATCATGGATTAACCAATAGCCCAGTCTATTGTACTGCAGTTAGTTTTCACTTATGTTTGGTATGATAACGATTTAAATAAAAACCCACTACTGCACATACAGACTCTTATAGATGAGTTTCTAAATATGTACTTTCATATACATGCAGGGCCGTATTCAGAGAACCGTTTCTTAAAAGTACGCAATTATGCGCACGCACGTAGCAAGGGGACACCCACCAACACCCACAACACTCCCCTCTCCCAGCCGTGCAATAGTAGACTCACACCTCCATAGACCACTCTGATCTTTACGTGTGTACTTAGGTGCGTATATGGCTACTGTACGTGCGATTCTTTATAGCCGCGCTCTCAAGTGTTCATTTAAATGCCTCCCCCCACCCAAAATTTTTGTGTACATATTTTTACGCCGCCCATCTGTATGTATGTCCCCAAGTGCGATTCACGTATCCGCGCCTAAAGTACTTACATGCGTATATTCAATTTAACTTACGGAAATAAAGTGACTACGCATGCGCAGTTAAAACATACCTAAAAATACGCACGCAACTCCACGTGAAAACGGATCTGCAGTGTTTACTCTAACATTCATTTGTATTATTTCAACATAGTATGTGGACATTTTACATGACTTACAAGTTACTAACAAGTGATGATTTATCTAGCACAGGGCTGACCAACTTGTGCCTCTCTTCAGCATTCTTAACCAAGCTACCAGCTATGCCTTTGTCTGCAGGCCAACCTGCAGCTCTTCAGGTGTTGTGAAACTACGAGTCCCAGCATGCTTAGACTGCATGCCCATAGCTGATCCCTGACAAAGCATGCTGGGACTCGTAGTTTCACAACACCTGGAGAGCCACAGGTTGGCCAGGCCTGGTCTATTCTATTAGAGTTCAAAATGCCGCCAAACAGGCTGCCATCGGGGTGGACTATTGCACGTTTATACTTACCTTAGTTCTGCAGCAGCAGGTGTCAGTGGTATCCCACAGTCGATATTTGCTGCTGAGAGCTGCATGTAAGACTTTCCTGTGCATCGGCCTGCTGTTAATGTAGCTCCACCTTTATGTGACATCACGGGTGGAGAGAAGCTTCATGGATGTGTCCTGGGCCCTGATATTTTCAGAGATGCAGGTTGGCCAGGCCTATCTAGTACATTCTACATTGGATTGGTTGCTATGGACAACATGTCCACCCTCTTTAGAGAAACCTCGGTAAATTTACACATTGTGGTATATACATTGTGGTACCATTATCATAATAAATCTGCTTTTCAGAAGTAACGTGTTTTTTGTTACATGAAGAATTGATAAACAGGACAGTGGGAATAAATTCTTGTTACAACTTTCTATAAGGAAAAAGCAAGAGCTGTGTAATAAGTGGATAAATTCACAATCCAGAATTTGCAAGTAGCAGCAGAAAGAGGTGTAAGTGCACGCAAGGGGCAACAATGTTTCAGTGTGACGGGTGAACGTTAATTGCTATGGTTTTCTATTCCTATGCTGGGAAAGTATTTAGCTTCTCACTGTTGCGCACAAATATTAAACATATTTAATTTTAAACTGCAAACAAAATTCAGAGGTTGTGTTTTTTTTATTTTAGTTAAACACCAAGGGCCTGCTCCTGACCTCCATGCATTTTCTGAATGCACGAAGGTCTGTAAGTCCGCCCTTGAGAAAACTTCCCTCTTACATGTGGAGTTCTGGACACTCATGTGGTTAGAACTCTGGCTTAAAATCTCTCTACGACAAGAGTTCCGCTGCAGAATATCTGGTGTGTGCATGTGTGAACAGATTGCAGAAATCGGGTGACCTTCTTAGACCTGGATCCGACCCCAAAAAACAATTAAAATTTGCCTCTCTTGCAGTTCAACATGGTTTTGCCAAGGATTATATTTTCACCTGTTTATTCTGTTACCCTCACTCTGAATCAGCCCCACAACGTCAGTTATTAGTATCATATACTACACCAGCTATTTACAAGTTTTATTATAGTTATAGATACTGTATGACATATTTCTTTACAACACTCTGAGCTTCTCTACTGATAATTGTTTTCGTCTACAAATAAAAAAGAAACAAGCACTAGCAGGGGGATTGGAAGCAGCGGGATCAGACTCAGCAGCAGCCCAGCCAGTTCCAACACTGCACATGCACAAGCATAAAACAGTTGTCTGTCCGCATAGTGTGGCCACCTTGCACATGTGCAGACAGACCCTCTCCTTGCATGAGCAGAATGGCATTTGTGTCGCATGTGTGATGGATGGACGAGGGTGTGGAATGCAGTATTGTTTTTACATTACATTATTTGCTGATATCTGTACATGCCCCCCTGAGATATTTTCAGTGATTTTGCATACTTTGTATTTGACCTACTGTGAACAATATGCATTATAAGGTTAATATTGAAATGATATTTGATGTAAACTGTAACATTCTTGGCAGCTGTCCCAGAATGTTCCGGAGACTCCCTAAATTCCTGAACTCCCCAGAGGTTGGGCATCCTCCTACTTCTCATCCAGAGCTGAGGACACATTTTAGTGCAAATTGCGGAATTGTTTGTCCATCCCTGATTCACAGCATTGACTGTTGGGGACAGGGGGGTGAGATGATATAGTTTGTGTCATCATGCCACTTGGTGTCTGTCAGCTGTGGTGGGGAGAAAAATATACCAGGAGATATACTGTAATTATTTTGCATAAGATACACTTTAGTGGCCATACTTGTTAAGTATTGAATTCTGGCGTTTCAATCAGACTCATTGCCACAGGTGTATAAAGCCAGGCACCCAGCCATTTGCGATAATTTGTGATACAAAATGGGTCGTTCTGAAGAGCTCAGTGACTTCAAGTGTTGTACTGTGATAGGATGCCACCTTTCCAATTATACAGTTTTCACACCACCACCCTTGAAAACACAGGATTTTTTACATGGGCTTTGCTGGACATATTGCCGTGTTAAAAAAAAAAGCTGCATTATAAGTCCACCTGTGCGATGAATTTCCTGTGTCTCCATTCTGGTCCACCTACAGTTCTGCTATTGGCCACTACGAATTTAACAGTTGCCTGTCTCCTTTCTGGTTTGCAGGCTGTGAAAGGGGTTTTAGAGGGTTTGTGAAATTTCATCACTGCTGGATTTTCCACGGTCAACTGTTAGTGATCTTATTAGAAGTGGAAGTGTTTAGGAACAACAGAAACTCATCCATGATGCAGAAAACCATGTAAAATCAGAGCAGGGTCAACGACTGCTAAGCCGCATGGAACCAGATTCAAATCACCGTGCAACATATGAGCGCACAGAGATCTGTAACTAGGCACAGAAGAGGACGGTACACGCCCCTGGCACTCTCCTCTTTCTGAAGGAGGAACCCTACCTTAACAGTTGCTCTCTGCCCCCGGCCCTTACATGGTTGGGTTTAGGCATGCGTAATTAATGGACTGGCCCCTACCATGGAATTTGGCAAGGGAACTTACGTAACTGACTTGGGTAAGTCCCCTTTCGTGCCTATTTCTAAATCAGGGCCATAATGCATAAAAGTCGCTAACTCTGCTGATTTCATAGCTGAAGAGTTCTGAACTTTCATTGGCATTAATGTAAGCACAAAAACTTCGCAGTGGGAGCTTAATGGAATGAGTTTCCATGGACGAACAGCTGCATGCAAGCCTTACATCACAAAGTCCAATGCCAAGCGTTGGATGGAGTGGTGTAAATTACACCGTCACTGGACTGTGGAGCGGTGGAAATGTGTTCTGCTGTGTGATGAATTCTCTGTTTGGCTTTCAGATGGGCAAATCTGAGTTTGGCAGATGCGGGAGATTGTTGCGTGACTGCATTATGCCAACTGTGACGTTTGATAGAGGAGGGATAACAGCATGGAGCTATTATTCAGGGTTTGGGCTAGGCCCCTTATCTCCAGTGAAGGACAAATCTCAATGATTCATCATACCAAGTCATTTTGCACATTGCTATGCTTCCAATTTTGTGGCAAGAGATTAGGGAAGGTCCTTTTCTATTCCATGACGGTGCCCCAGTGCACAAAGCAAGGGCTATAAAGACATGGCTTGATGAGTCTGGTGTGAAAAACTAGACTGGCCTACACAGAGCCCTGATTTCAACCTCATCAAGCACCTTTGGGATGAACTGAAACGGAGATTGCGGGGCCAGGGCTTCTCATCCAACATCAGTGCCTGTTTTCATAAATGCAGAATGAATGGGTAGGAATTCCCACAGAAACACTCTAACATCTTGTGGAAAGCATTCAAAGAAGTGTGGAAGCTGTTATAGCTGCAAAAGGGGGACCAACTCCATATTAAAGTATATGTATTTGAATACAATGCCATTACAGTCCCTGGGGCAGATCCTGAACTACGCATTTCCGCGAATTTACGTGTGGCGGACACGTAAATTCGCAGATTTGTACGCACTGCGCATGCGCACCGCAGAAAATACGCACATTCACGTAGCGTATTTTCAAACGTATGGATAATTCACGTATTGCTAACGTAAATACTTACGTGTGGGCATGCCAAATTTACGTTAGTGACCAATACGTGCGTTTTACGTGAAGTAGGCGGGGGGTGGTATTTAAAGTGTACAGTATGGGCGTGCTAAGCTGCGTACGTTCGCGTAGTCTGTACGCCCGTTAGCGGACGTATTCTGTTACGTTAGGATAAGTTAAGGTAGGGTTTGGGTCGCGTAATTTGACAAAATACGTCCGTGCAAGGGGTGTGCCGTGGGGAGTGTATTGACCTTACGTGTACGAAAATACGCACCGCTAAAATACGTACGCACACACGTAGTTCAGGATCTACCCCCCTGTTGGTAAAATGGTCAGGCGTCCAAATACTTTTGTCCATATAGTGTATTTTAAGTTATAAAACCAGGGCTGCTGATTAATTTTACTTACAGTACTCTCTCCAGGGCCTTTTAGCACTTTGCCCAGTTATTTTAAGCTAGAGACTCCAGGTTTCAGTCCTGCTGACAGTGTCTGCCTTCCAATTAACTATAGAGGTCTTCTCTCACTGCTGCACCATTGCCTAGTAGCAGAAAGTCTTTACAGCCCATTGGAGAGCAGACACTGTCAGCTGGGTCTCATACAGCAATTGCAGCTTCCTAAGTCACATTAGCATCATTTACTTCAGAAAGTGCACTGTGGAGGAGTAAAGCAGGAGAGAAGGAAGGAAGACAGCAAAGGAGAGGTTTTTAAAAAGAGAAGTTATTAAAGAGAGAGGCTTTCACAAAGAGAGGTTGGGGATTGGATATTTGTAAACACAATGGTTTCCAATGTTTACGACACTGTGACAACCGGACAGATTAGTGCAGGGGATGGCATCATTTACCAGGGTAGTCTTAGGGTTAGGCTGTGGGGAAGGGATGGGTGGGAGAAGGGGAAACTTAGGGTTAGGCTGCAGGGAGGGGATGGATGAGAGAAGGGGAAGCTTAGAGTTAGGCTGCGGGGAGGGGATGGATGGGAGAAGGAGAGACTTAGGGTTAGACTGCTGGGAGGGGATGGATGGGAGAAGGGGAGGCTTAGAGTTAGGCTGCTGGGAGGGGATGGATGGGAGAAGGGGAGACTTAGAGTTAGGCTGCGGGGAGGGGATGGATGGGAGAAGGGGAAGGTTAGGGTCATGCTGTGGTGAAGGAAGGGTTAGGGTAAAGGAAGGGGAGGTTTAAGGTGAGAATTAGCATAATGATTGGGATTGTGGAAATAGGCACTTACCTTTCGAGAGAGGAAGTTTCGGTGTAGCTCTTTCCTCGGAAATGTGGTGTTGAAAATGGCCTTTTAGAAAAAGGGGGAATATTGGAAGACTGGAAACACACAAATGTTGAATTTATTTTATAGTGGTCACAAGGATACAATCTGCATTGTATAGTGTTCTCTAGGATGCGATCTGTATGGTATAGTGGTCACTAGGGGCCTGATCCAGACATACGCCGATGCGCTGTGCTTACTAAAGCACAGCGTATCGGCGTTCACTTTGACCGACATTCCCCCTGTGCGGGCGTATGGCCCCTTCCTTACGCCGGCTGAAGGCTACCCTAACTTCAGCCGGCGTAAGGAAGGGGCCATATGCTCGCACAGGAGCGTAAGGCCGCTTAGTCCTAGCGACGGCGGGCGTAGGTCTGGATCAGGCCCTAGGAGAATGTCTGTATGGTATGTCCCTCACTAAGCTAATAGTCTGTATTGTGTGGCGGCCTCTATGATGCATTTGTATTGTATTGTGGTCATTAGGATGCAGCCTGTACTGTATAGTAGTTGTTAGCATTTGTTTTCTTTTATTGTAGTTGTTAAACATTGTGGGTTTTAAGCATTAAGGGCCAGATCCAGACACCTGCACGCTTTCTGAACTCTCCTCTATCGGTAGTAGTTCTGGACACTTACGACCCTTCATTTGAATGCTTATACCTGCCCATATAGCATACGACGTGTACCTGATGGGTCGCCCCTTAATTATACCTTATAATATACGTAACTGAGTTCCGTACATCAGAGTAACATCTGGTGTTACTTATCAGGGGACTTAAGCAAATTACAACCTAAATTATTAAACATTAGGGCACCAATTTTATGGTTTGCAAGGTGAACATCAAACACCCTAGCACCTGTCTCAGTGCATCCACCAGTAGGTCGCGATGACAGGACAATCTTAGGCCTCAGAAGCAGTGCCAGCAAGGAGCAGTAA
>WWET01000566.1:331785-355597 GCA_011038615.1 Limnodynastes dumerilii | reverse complement strand
CCTAAAAAGGCTGCCTATTCGAAATAGAGACAGCTGAAAAAGAACTTTCAACTGTCTCTATTTCTAAAAGCAGCCCATCGCAGCGGAGAATGCAACCGTAAATATGTATAAAACTTGGAGAGAAGGGAGAGGGGGATATTAAAGCAGCTTTGAAATATATCAAGTGGTGTAACCAGGTTAAAAATGGACAGACAAGACAGGCCATGTTGCTCTTATCTGCCATGATTTTCTATGTTTTAACATGTAATCAAAAATAGGGGTGGAAATGGAAATTGTTAAACAAGGGAGCATGGCTCTTAGAGAATCAAGAGAAAGGCACAAGACAAAAGCAAAGGGCAGAGAGAAAGAAAAAAGCTATAACCGGCAACTACTGAAGGTATTTCATATGCGCCCTGATTGGCCAGCAGCCTTGCAACAGAAATACATTGTCCGTTGCCTAGCCATGGCAGTACACAGACAGGGGGAGATTGGCGCTCTCCACATGGCTAATTTGCATGCTGTCACGTGGGATTGATGGCATGCCTAAGGGAGAAGGTGCCAGAAGATGGCGGGCGCCACAGCAGTCAGCCCCATGGGAGAACGCCGCGGCATCCAGGACATCAGTGGGAATAGAGCAAAAGGTAAGTAATTTGGCTTTGGCGGCATGTAACAAATTTAGCATGTTTATGTGCTGATTACATGCTTTATAACATTGAGTAATTAATTGGTACTGTAATTTAACTTTGATTTAATATACTTTTGTTCATGCTTTTTTATCATAGTTACATTCTTCCTTATTTAAATTTCACAGAACATATGAGTTCATAAATAGATTAAAATAAGATTACATTTAAAAAAAAAATCCCTTCTTCAGTAACTATTTTAATTAACATATGTAATATGATGAAATCTATGACTCTGGACATTATTTAATATAAAAGCGTTACTGCTTGACTGGCAAATTTTAATTTCTTTGGGAGAGTCGGCTTTATCACCCACTTTATGAACATAAATACATTTAGATTGACTGATTGACTGACCTGACCTAATACAGTTCAAAATGGGACCAGTTCAGGGACCAAATGAACCTTAATTGGGGAATCAACCCAGTCCTTGGCAGGGGGATCTGGTGTGAATATAATGACTGTACATGGGCAATGACAGTGCAAGTGTAATACTCCATAGATTATGTTAAAGAGTATTAAAATATAATAAATATAGTTAAATAGAATTAACTGCTCATTAACTGCTTTTTTTTCCCAGAACCACCTGTCCCTATCGCACCTCCTCAACTTACTTCTGTTGGAGCAACCTATTTGTGGATACAGCTCAATGCAAACTCTATAAATGGCGATGGTCCCATCATTCAGAGAGAGGTAGAGTACCGCACTACAAGTGGGACCTGGTATGACATCCAACCAGTGGACTTTTCCATCTATAAGATTGGACATCTTGACCCTGATACGGAATATGAAATTAGTGTCCTTTTAACAAGGCCTGGAGAAGGTGGTACTGGTTCCCCTGGACCTGCTTTGAGGACAAGGACAAAATGTGCTGGTAAGTACTCAAAAATGAGATGTGAAAAAAAGGTGACTTATTTTTAAGTACAGCTCTTTCTTAATGTCCTGAATGTTTCATCATTTTAACCTTGAAACCCTGCAGCGTCCTGATCATAGCTTTCATATCTTACAGTGATGTGAAAAGAAGCTGATTGTTAAATAGTACATTATGCGTATTCTGCAGCATAATCTAAATTCTTCCATTTGTTTTAAGTCTGTCTTACGGGAACGAGCAGGTGGGGGGCACACACATAAATGCTGATTTGGTTTACAGGAAGGATATGTCTTTCTAGGTAAAATAATGCTATCTTAAATGATATAACTCACACTGTTTTACAGTCTCCTTGTATATACTGTAAGCAGAAACACAGGAGCAGCTGAAATTGCTTACTTCCCATCTACTCATTTTACGATCTGTCCTGTATATTATTTAACCCTTGCAAACAGTTGTCAGCAGTGCCCAAGGATATATCGCTGATATTGTGTACAGTGTATAATATGTGATGGAACCCAAACAAAAAAACTATTCTGTTCTCTTCTAAACAAATCAACATAATTTGGTTAAAAATATAGTAGACACACAAAATGGAAGTTGCTCAGCTCAGTTTATAGGTTGATGTAAACAGGTGCATGAAAGGCTGGGGTAATCTGCTAGCTACAGAGACAAAGGAAGGAAATGCCCCAGCAACACTGCCATTACCCAGTAACAGACTATACTATTCTATCTGTAACATACACACAGGATAGAGAATGTCCAGCAACACTGCCATTACCCAGTAACAGACTATACCATTCTATCTGTAATATACACACAGGAAAGGAAATGCCCCAGCAACACTGCCATTACCCAGTAACAGACTATACCATTCTATCTGTAACATAAAACGCAGAAACGTCCGTTACCTATATTTGCAAATATATGATAAGCCACCAGCCACCGTCAAGGCCAGACAGCTACAGTACTATTTCATACTTTAAATGCAATACAAAAATTATGATATCACTGCTGGGTCATTACATACATATAAAATATTTTAAAATACATCATAAAAAAAATGCAGATTTTTATTCTATAAAAAATCTTTTGTTGATATTGATATTAGTGCATGCAAATTAATATGGAAGTCTTCACACCATTCATAATCACTATTTTACAGTATACAATAGAGTGTTATTACTGTTACTGTTATATAGTAACAGTGCTGCATTGAGCTTGTCTGCTTTGTACCCATATGTACCTATATGCTACATGCTGTAATCACTTAGGAATCCAGAGATATCATTACGTATCACACGTTTTGTGTGTGCATGTACAGCATTGACCTCTCAGTGAACACACTTAGTAATAAGCCCTCTTACATGGCACTGACTCACACCCACTCTTATTAATTCAGTGGATAAAAAAGCTGTTGGTTATTGGTGATGTGTCACATCACTACTTCTACTGCTTTCATTGTTAAACTAGCAAAGTCCAATCATTTCTATTCACCTCTAAACATTTATACCACCAGTTCCGAATTCCCATTCAAGCACTGCTTAGTAATTTCCACATTCTAAGGCCATAACAGGGAAGGAATTTATTTCTGAAGTTTATAGAATTACAAACAAATGTTACATTGTACAGTAATAACATTGGACCATATTCACACTGAAGTAGCAGCTGCTTCTAAAGCACGGTCTTTTCAGAAATGACCCACTATGCATGCACTAGGTCATTTATGCAATCTACATATCACTTAGATACGTAGATTGCCTCCATGTGGTCTTTAAAGTAGTAGTTTAGGTAGAAGGAGGCGTTCCAATGCCGCCTCGGGGAGGTAATAGTTAGAAGTGGGATGGGGGGATGTAGATTAGCCGGGGAGGATGAGGGAAGGCATTCTACATGTGTATTTCCAATCTTAAGAAAGAAAATACGCACGGTTACTTAAGGAAGCCCTATGGCGCTCTTAATTGACATATGGGGCCTGATCCAGACCTACGCTCGCATGCGAGCTAACGCTGATCGTAAGCGTAAAAAATGGCAGTAAAAACACACTGCGCATGATCATTGTTACAACTTCCGGTCGTACTAAAGACCTTTTCGTAGCGGCGATTCTGGCATCCGTATTGTTTGCGTTTTTTCCGACGACGGGGCGTGTTTATAGTACGAAGTTAGTACGGACACTGGAGTTAAGGAATGTAGGCAGGGGGAGCCATTTAAATTGTACAGTATGGGCGTGCTAAGCGTCGTTTATACGCAATGAACGTACGGACGGCCGCGGGAACGAACACAAAAGTTAGGGTAGGGTTTGGCGAGCGTATGGAAGCTAAACTAGGTACGAGCAAGTGGAGTGCCTATTGCCGTGCATCGGTGGTACATTCGGTGATAATACGCAACGCACAACAGCGTAGGTCTGGATCAGGCCCATGGTTCCTAAAAATGGGGGGCGTGTCGAGGGGCAGTACGGGTGAGTTAGGTGCAGATCTTTTTACACCTGACTCTTAATTGTGAACACAGTCCATTAAAAGCTTTGTGCTTTACAAAATATATTAACTTGTCTTAGATTGATTTCATGTTACACGCATGCAGTGTGCAGCCACGTCCTAGCTGAGAAGAGAACAAGCAGTAGATTAATTTGTTGACCAGCAGGTATTATTCACCACAGGTCAATGTGCAATCATTGAACTGCCACTTCACAACTTAATGGTCTTAATAAAGTGTTTCACCACACTCAGGAATTTCCATTGGTGCAAACCTGACTTAGTGGTCTTTATGTATTGTGCTACTATATTGCACATTTTGGGCTTTTTTTGTTTAGATCTATAGTGCCACATAAATAGAATTCTTGTGTCCCTATTTCTAAAGTGACAGCTTTCCTTTAACATGGAATAGGTATTGTCATCTCTTTTGATTGCTTTGTAACCTTCCCCGCATTGCAATGCTTGTTCTTTTTCTTTTCTTTAAACATTGTTGAGTAAATTGCTGGAAATGTGGGATTTTGTGCCATAATGCATATACAACCTGGGCTTTTTATTTGTTATTATCTTTACTTTGCAGAGAGTATACAATAAAATATTTTCTACACATACTAGCCCAATACAAAATACAACTACTACAAAGTGACCAAACGGCAGTGATACAAGATGTGGTGAGACATCTCACTTCAACTTAAAGATGTAGGGCCGTTTTCAGAGATCCGTGTCCCGATCGGTCCGCAATTATAGGCACGGACGGAGCAAGGAACCGCCACCAAAACTCTAGTCACTCCCCTTCCACCTCCATAGACCAGCTGTAACTTTCCGTGCGGAGTTCCGTGCGTATATGTCCTCCGTTCGTGCGTATCTTGATAATCGCGCCCACTTTCCATCATTTAAATGCCTCACCCGCCCATTTTTATTTAAATTCTCCCATGCGTATTTTTCCGTCGCATATTCGGACAAATGTATCCACGTGCGATTCACAGGTCTGTCCGAAAGGCACTTCCGCGCATATCATCAACGTCAATTGCGTAAATAAAGTTACTACACATGCGCAGTTGAAACGTACCTAAAAATACACACGGAAATGGCCGGGAAAACGGATCTCTGAATACTGGCCGTAGACAGTAAGGTATAGAATAGGGTGCAAATCAGCACAGGACTCTGCACCCAGGAGCATGATGGGTTTAGAAAACAAAAAAAGTCAAGAAGACCCGGAAGCTGAGCGCTCAGTGCAGAAATTATCTAGGGTGTAATATATATAAGTAAGAGAATGAGAACTCTATGGGGGGTGTTCAATTGTACATTGTACAGCACAAAGATGTTGTTCGAGAAGGTGCCATCTCTAGGTTACCTGGTAGCTCATAATAGACTGTCTACATGGGTAATTGAATATCTTCATATGTGTGAAGCTCATTAGTGAATATAATGTTAATAACATGTCTGATTCATAAATGTTGCAATATATATTTCAAGCAGTGAATCAGTGGAGTATCTTGCTATCGGTCTTTTCTATGTTATCAGCTGTAATTGGGGCAGCATGGTGGCTCAGTGAGTAGCGTTAGTTCTCAGATAAGGCCTTTTCTGTGTGGAACACAAAAAACACTCTTGACCTCTTAAATCAGTGTGTATTTATAGTGTTACTATAAAGTATCAAAGTTATATTTCAGCAGCGTCTCCTCTTAATCGGAACTGCCACCCGAATAAAAGAAAAATTATATTTTGCAAGGAAAAATATTACAAATATTATAAACCTCAAAACATATAAAGCTCAAAATTGTATGTATAAAATAGCTACCAGAGGCAATACATATCTCTATCAACTTAATTTTTACTGAGTCTGTGTATTTTATACATACATGTTTTGAGGTTTTTCTGTTTAAATGATTTTAGGTCTAATAAATGTGAATTATTTTAACATTATAAATCATACTACACATTTTTTTGTGCATTGAGGTATCTTATGAAGATCGCCCTCTGATTTATAATAATTATCTGTGCAAAGTTTATATGTTCTCCCTTGTCTGCCTAGGTTTCCTGCGGGAGATCCAGTTTCCTCCCACATGCCAAAAAAAAAAACATGCTAGTAGGCTAATTGGCTGCTAACAACATTAACCCTAATGTATGTGTGTGGTAGGGAGTGTGGCTCCAGGGGAGTAAGTGACAAGTGTTTTCTCTATAATAACTGGAAGTGGTGGGTTGGGGGGAAGTTTGAGGAGGTTGTTTTACAGGTTGTTGGGTGGAAATACAAGAGGGGCCAAGTGGTTCTTATCTGCCATCAAGATTCTATGAAATTGTTTAGTCAGATGCTAAATTTCCTATAATGCTAAACAAATGTGTGACGTATAAAGGTTATCTGTAACTTTGTCAGACCTAAATCATTGTCTACTTCATTTAATAACACTACCTTATCATATTAATTGTCTTGTAACCTTATCATATTAATTTTCCTGTAATTGGCATAATGAGAAACGGATTGTATACTTTCTCCATTTGTACTGTGTTGTGTGTTTGCGGCCTCTTGTGTTTTGAAGCTTGGATAGTTTACAGAATGCTGACACTTGCTGCCTCCTCTCTCCACTGAGCCAGCGATGACTGATGCCAGTAACTATGGCCTTAGGCCACCAATGAATTAAGAACCTGTTGCTCATCTCTCAAACTGGCAAAGATGATTTCTTTTCGTGATTGGAGAGACTGGTTCTTCGTTTTATAACAGGAAAAAGACTGTAGCATTGTTTTTCACTTTCAGATTATTCACATTAGATATTTATTATTTACCTTGAATGAGTCTGCTTCACAATGTATTATTTATATTGCATATGAGGTATTGAGTGATTGCAGAATTGATGTGACAGGAATGTGTCACTTAAGCTTTCCATAAAATTGCTGTCTGGCATCTTTAATTGGTGGTTTGCAGGCTTCAAACCTCATACTAATCACTAGTTAATGGGGTTAGAAGATGCTGATAATCTAACGACAAACAAATTAAAAAAGGTAGGTGTAA
The DNA here is from genome assembly GCA_011038615.1 of Limnodynastes dumerilii. Lineage (NCBI taxonomy): Eukaryota > Metazoa > Chordata > Amphibia > Anura > Limnodynastidae > Limnodynastes > Limnodynastes dumerilii. The sequence goes on along the minus strand of WWET01000566.1, from coordinate 348,598 downwards.
AACACTGCCATGCTCAGACATCCTCCTTTCCATTAACAACAGGGGTCGATTTAAAAGAAGCGTTAATGCACCTGTTTAATGACAGGTATAATTCTAAGCTGCAATTCTGAAACCAGGGCTCTGGTAATACTCCAGAACTTCAAATTGAAACCAAAGATCTTTTTTTGTTGGAAGATTTGTAAAGCTAATGTTTAACTTGTTAATTTCTAGTACAACTCCTGGATCCTGAGAGATACAACATGTAATCACAGGCAAAACTGGCATCATATGTATATAAGAAGGGTTATGTGCCATTTGTCCATCACTGACGGATTTGGGTGTGGGTCCCCTCTGAGAATGACCCTTTTTTGAAGATGGCTCTACTAATAAACTTCCTGCCCGATCGCAGACAGATAAGTGTCTATCCCTATTTCCCCAACCCTTATATTAATTCTCACCATAACCCTCCCCTTCCATTACCTTAACCCTAACCCTCCCTTCTCTGCAGCCTAACCCTAAGACTCCCTTTTTTTTGCAGCCTAACCTTAAGACTCCCTTCCTCGCAGCCTAACCCTAAGACTTCCCTCCCCACAGCCTGACCCTAAGACGCCCTTCCATGCAGCCTAACCCTAAGGCTTCCCTCCCTACAGCCTAACCCTAAGACCCCCTTACTAAAATACATCCAACTCCTCCCCTGCACTACCCTGTCCGGTCGTTCAGGAAGCGACGGGTCCAGTGGCAGCTATATGCCAGCATTTCGTTAAGTAAGGGCATATTCTAAAATGCTCACAGCTGACAATTAGCTGTCAGCTGTGAGTAAATCTAAAATGGGTGCTCGCAGCGGCGAACGGAACCCGTCGGATTTTAAGGGTACTGAGTCAAGTTGACTAAATTTATAATATATAATCCACAAACCAATATCACCCTTAGGACCTTGGAACTCCCCACCACCTGCCTACCTTCAGATACAAACCCACCCATGCGCCGCCTGCTACTTACTAGTGTTCCTGCAGCTGTGGTTATGTCATGGAATACTAGTGATAAGTGTTGATGACTATTCCGTTCCTGAACACACTACAGTTACAAACATTTTATTTTATTTTTTTTACATCACAGCTAAATTTTCCAAAGGTTATGTAAGACTGCATCAGCCAGAGCTTGCCAGTATGGCTAATGCAAGCCTCCATGTGTAATGTAACTGTCAAAAAAATAACATTTAAATCATTTGTTGCTATGACAAATAAGCACATACCTCCCTCTAGAAAAAAATCCTATTTTGGGAATAACTCCCACTGTCATCAGAAGGTCTCTATAAAATAGGGACAGTTGTCAATCCCGGGGTATACTCTTCTAAAATTTGTAGATGAATATGACACAAAGAATAATATGTGCTCCATGTATTATATGTGCTAGATCTATGATGCTACATATGGTCAGGATGACATGCATTTTCTCACATGTCCTGCAGGCCCCAGCCCTGCTATGCTTCTCCCCCATGGTTGCTCTGGTAGAATGTTTCTGTTGCAGGATAGCACTGAGGGGGAATGTCTATAGGGAAATGGCCTCCCCGGAACAGGTAAATATAGAAGAATGAAACTGTCTGGGGAACTACAGCCCCTACAACAGAGGATTACTCAGAGTAGTTTTCTTTGTGTTTTCATTTACTCCCCCTTTTATAAATAGAGCCCATATCAATGTTTATAGCTGTCATGTCATTGTTAGTGTAAGTATAGTAAAATAAATAATACAAAGTATGATGTAACACATCTTTAATGAAACAAATAATTTGTGCACTGCTTTTTCTTGAATCTTGTTAGGTGTAAGGAATAGTTGCCATAACTGATCTAGTCCTAATAACACTACGGTAATGTCAGGCTTGTAAATTTCTTGTTAGGAGAGACTACCACATATGAAGCATAACACCTTTTATTTATCCTTACCTTTAGACAGTTGTGTAACTACTATAGGAGCAGGTTGTGCCGATGCTACATAGCCCAGAGGATAGGGAAGAGCAGTGGCAGCCGCCATCCTTGCACCCAGCTGTCAGAGGCTCAGTCTATGAGTTCTGAACGCTGTTCATAAATACGATACTAGCAGCTGACAGCTTAGTGCTGTCCACTGCCAACAGAGATTAGGAAGGGTATTTTCCCGGACTCAGGCTCACCTCCTTACTATGGGGCCCTTGTCAGTCTAATTCTAGCCCTTACTGCTTCACTTTCTCACTTAATAGATTGTTACTTGCAACCTCTAGTGACTCCTTTAAGGTCTTATATAAAAGACACACGTGCTTTTTTGCAGCAAATTATGTCAATTGAATGGAAGGAAAGCTATAGGCTTCTAACGTGTGACGTGGAGGCTCTATATACGAACATTCCCCATGACAAAGGAATTGAAGCAGTAGCCTATCATCTTTCACACAATTCAACCCACCCCCCACCACTACAGCAATTTATTTTAGATGGGATTAATTTTATCTTACATCACAACTATTTGCTTTTCAAGGGCCGTTGCTATAGGCAACGGCTCGGCACGGCAATGGGGACCAGGTTCGCTCCTAGCTACGCCAACCTATACATGGGCCTCCTAGAGGAGGAACTTGTGTGGGGGGGCCCGTTCGGCGCGAACCTGGTCTATTTTGGACGCTATATCGATGATCTGTTTTTAGTTTGGGATGGGGACTCCACTACTATTGATTTATTTCTCCAACACCTTAATAGCAACCGGTTTAATTTAACATTCACCTATCAACACAGCGATATCACTATTCATTTTTTAGACATCACGGTGGAGGTAGTTGGGAATCTGCTGCACACAAAGACATACCAATATCGGGTAGATACAAATCATTATCTGCAATACCGGAGTTGTCATAAACGTAGTTGCCTCAAGGGAGTTCCCAATAGCCAATTCATTCGCCTTAGACGCAATTGTTCTGACATTGACACCTTTTATCAACAAAGTGTACAATTGAAAAACCGCTTTCTGGCACAGGGTTACCCTCTGGAGATTATTGAAAGAGCTCTAGAAGATGCGGCTCGTAAGGAGAGATCTGACCTCCTGATAGAGGAGAAAAAAAGAAAAAATCCAAGGTCTGAATATACAGATGAACTTTGTTTCATTACACAATTTAATTCCAATGCCAATGAAATTAAAAACATAATAAAAAAAAATGCAAACATTCTTAAATTGGACACTTCTTTACTCCCCTTTATCAAACAGACCCCATGGGTAATTTTCAGGAAGGCCAAAAGTTTGTTCATCTTCAGGAACAAATAAGGAATGAAAAAATATCTTGGCTTCCTGAAAAGCCCAAAGGTTTTTTCACGTGTGCCCAACCACGATGCGGCATGTGCCATTTTGGACAGAATAGGGAACATCAATTTAGTTCAATTGGAGGAAAGGAGACTTTTCTGATAAAACAGTTTATCAACTGTAGGAGCTGCTTCGTGGTCTACCAACTAACCTGCATCTGTGGTATGCAGTATGTTGGTAGGACCACGAGGCAGCTCCATATCAGATTTTCAGAACATCGTAGAAATGTCCTTAGGGACAATAGGTTACATTCTGTCTCACGACATGTGAATAGTCAACACGGGGGCAAAGTGGAGGTACTGAAGATCAAGGGGATTGAGCTTATCAATAGAACATCAAGGGGTGGAGACCAATACGCCCGACTCCTCCAGAGAGAGGCGTACTGGAACTTCAGATTAGACACCATGGCCCCGAATGGTCTTAACGAATCCATAGAATTGAACCATTTCTCTTGATCAGTGCCTCCCCTTTCTCCCCCGGCTATTGCCGATTGAGCAACTTGCCCTATTCTTCCATACTGCCCTGATGCAGTCTAATTTCATATATCCTTTTTTATAGCTAGACTTGAAGTCGGTAACCCCAGGAGGGTTGCCTTCCTTGCGGTGGTGGCTGTACTCTGGTGGCTGATTTTTGGTCTGGCACTGATATATTTATGTTAATATTATAATTATAATTTGTGGTTCTGAATTGCTGGTTATTCTAATTTCGTATAAAAAAATTTATATCCATATATTAGGATATCTGTCTTAACATTATATTTGTGACCTTAAATTGACGGATAACCTAATTCTGTGTTAAAATTAATATCTATATACTAGGATATCTGTGAAAGCAGGTTACCTTGAATTTGATTGCTGTTATGTTCCTATTAGGTTGCAAAAAAAAAAAATAAATAACCTATCTACCTATAGTTTGTTCCAAATATAGGAACTCCTCTCTCGATGTTTGTTTTAAGTTCTCTCTGATAAAAGCTATATACACATCTGTAGTACGAAGGGACTACATTGTATATAATATATATTTATTTATATACACTCCTATTTTATTTTACTTTTTATTTTACTTTTTACTTTTTTTTTTTATTTACTATTATTTTGAATTTTTTATTTATGCTTATTTCGATATTTGTTCTTATTTTACTAAATATTTTTGGTTCCCTATTGTCCCCTATTCTGAATTTAATAATCTGTCCTTTTCACTGTTCATTTAAATAGTGATATCTGCCTAATGCTGACTAAGTAACATTTAATATTTAGCAATGCATTTTTTCTATCAATTAATCTACCCATATACTATCATTATACGTGGTTTTGAATTTTATTCATGATTTTTTATGTTTAATTTATTTAATTTTGATAAAGAGACATCCAATATATAGGATGGTCACCCTTGAATTGAACTACATGGCAATTACTGCATAAAAGGAAATTAATTCTTGCCTAGGAGATCATAATTCCTAACATGTGGGTAACAACCACTATAGTGATGTTATAATCATGTATTTTATTATTGTTTTGTTTTTATGTTTGCATATTTGTGCAATATTATTTTCCGTGCACCAATGAAGCCTTTTTATGTTTTTTTCTAATAAAAACCACTTAGGGGTTAATACCCCATCTGTTTTAATTAAGAGGGCATAAATAGCTACTGCTTCCATACATCATTTCCTCCTGATGAAACTACTGTTTGGTAGAGAAACGCGTTGAGGTGTTCTCTGGACTCTTAGCACTTATCCCCATTGACACAGTGAACAAACTGCCTATGATCCTTTTCTTCTCTGCAAAACTGCTGGTTGGAACGGTAAAACATCGGGACATTGGTCCACCTGCTCTGGTAGAGCGACTGAAAACCATAGCTTGTCTCCACACAGCCCAGCAACTAAAGCATTATAATCAGCTGATCCCACAGCACCGGACGGCTGAAGCGCCTTGGCCGACACAGCGGCACTTCTGCCGTCTTTGTATGAGGGGCATCCAATCTACCTCTATGATCTTTGTACTCTAGACGGGACCCACGGAGAAAACGTAGCCTGGAACAAGGCTAACAATATACTGCAGTGAGATCTTTGATGAATTTGGCTGCCGCATTAAACCGCTACATCTATCCATGCTATAAAAATGTATCCATATAGCACTAGAGAACCGGGACAGCCGACGGATCCAGCTTCAGGCTGCATAACCTTGGTACCTGTCAGTGACTGAGAGGTTTGCCCCTTTCTCTGCCTATGAGACAGATAAGTACCACGTCCCTGCTATATCCTTTTTTACTGGCTGTTCAACATTATGCATAAAATCTGAAGTCTCTCTATATATATATTTTCTCTACATAACGGGCCAATCTGTGTCGAGACATTTGGTATGATACATCTGTTATGATACAACAAGTTACCAATTGCTACAGCATATTCCAAGTGGGCATTGTCCCGTTATTTTCACATAGCAATATTGCAACAAAATTACTCTGGATCTACAATTGAACTTATGAGGATTATACCTTACTTTGTGTCTTTTTAGTATCTAATACTCTGTGTCTTTTTAGTATCCAATACTAGCTGCCTGATCAACAGCTAGCTGTTACAATCATTTGAAGTGCAACATCTATTACCATCATTTGAGTGGTTTATTATCATAGTTATGTCATCTTTATAAATTGTTTCTTTTAAATATTTTTATATATAATTTTTATGATTAAAATATAATAGGTACTAAACCTCAAAGGCGCTCTGCATTCTTTTGTGTGCATATTGTTCTAAATAGGGACTTATCCTCCCAGCAAGAGCAGCTACTGAGGTATAATAGGGTTTACTGATAGACCATAAGGGCTCCTAGTATTTGTTTTGTAATTCTAGCCCTGCCTTTAGAAAATATTAGAAGTTACCTTAATAACACTTCCAAGGTCTCTTCTTAAAGCTGTCTGTCCGTACTATCTGATACAAAGCTTTATTTCATTTAAACAGCAATAAAAATATAAAATAGGTTATGCCAGTGTAGTGTAAGTGCATCGTGTACCGGAAGGTTCATCAGATTCTGTTTTTGCTCACATGTTCCATAATGCAGTTCAATGCACTAAAACTTACAGGAGGAATTACATTTCCTTCGCATGAACTGAGCTCCACATAAAACACAATTTTTATGGCTACAGATAAAATAAAGTCATCATTGTTTGTGCACTATAAATGAACCCAATTTAGTAGTTTACAATGAAAATAAACAGTAAACAACTGTCTATTATAATAGAACTGGTAGTCGGTATGATTGCATTAACTGTTGCTACCATGTGCCTTATATATACTGACATTGAGTACAAGTCGCATTAGTATAATCAACATCACTGCATATTAAATCAGTGTAACCTCACTCACACCTGTCCAGAACAATAAATCACACACAGAGTCTGTATAACTTTAGAGATGACCTTGAGTCTACTCTTTTGTCAGTGTCGGCATGCCACAAATCCAGCGCCCGGGTGGCATTTTTCATTATGTTGTTCAGACACTCTACCAGCATGTGTATTACCAGCACATGGAAGCAAGCCAAACCCAAAGGAGAAAAATATCAGTCCTGCAATCATTCTTCAACTTCTAGAATCAATAACTGCTTGCCCTGAAGACACAGTCATGCAGACAGTCACACTGCTACTTGGGAGAAGCAAAAGGACGCACAATAAAAAGGATAGATGTCTCTTTCTATGTTTTCCATGAATCTGCAGACAGTGTTCACATTGATTTCTCTATGGTAAATGTGGGATTCTGATGTTTGCACTTGTTTCATGATTCTGGCAAAATGAGGTCAAATAGGTCAAACGGATTTCAAAATTGGCAGACATTTGTAGTGCAATATTTCCAATTAAATATAACTGGATAGTTTACCTTAAATTAAATTTCAATAAATAGTGTACCAAAAACAAAAAATGTAATAATTTTTCAAAGAAGATGTTATGTTTTTATCAATTTTTTTTTACTTATTACAAAAAACACATGTTGCTCACTGAGCATTATTTTCTTGAGGTGCATATTTGTTATTTTTGGTTCCTTTTGCGTGATGAAACTAGAATTAGGAATGACCCATTAGACCACAATTGAAGTATAGACTTATTATTAATAGTTCCATACATTTACACATTTTGGTATTAAAGGAACAAAAACACATCTTAAGTTTTAGGCTACCTTTTTCTTTGCGGCATTGTGCACTGTGAGGCACAAACAAATATTCTCAGTGTGCCAGTAAGAGTTTGTAAATAATAACAAGGAACCAGATCGTATGATATGACTGTGCCGCATTCCAATTTCCCTAGTGTAGTAAAACTGTTCATGCCTTCAGCTCATTATACTTACTGTCCAGAACCCTATCTTAACTTCTCCGCAAAGATCTGCATCTGTCCAAACAGAGATCCGTGCGGAACTGCTTCCTGCCGCCCCCAGCACCTCATTTACATGTTTTACATGCCAGTCAGGCGGGGATTAGGCATGCGGAATTGAAGCGCTCTCCCCTACGAATCTCCTAGAGTATGGAACTCCGCACTCTAGAAGATTTGTAGCGCAACATCTTCTGCACGCATGCACAGATGTAACATTAAAGGGGGCTTACACAAGAGGCTTTATAAGGATCAACAATATGTGTCAGCACTATACAGCTCACTTGCCAATGCATCAAGCCACCTCCTGAAAATGAGTGCCTAACATACCTAGTGTATTCTAGTGCATATACTGACAAAGGCTGTGTTAATTTTTCTTGTTACTAATGACTAGTATATTAATGAGACTGATTTCAGTGCTAGGGGATATAAGAAAAACAGGTTTCCCCTGACTGAGGCCACATGTATAATATGAACCTATATCCTCTACAGCTTTGAGCCATGTGTCCTAGCATACATGTTTATGCAATTTGTTGCTAAGGACATAACATATGATGGAAATGTATCTATATATTTAAACTGATAACTATTAGACTGATAACCCTGCCAGTACATGCCTTAGGTTAATATAGGAACATGTGACTTTCATGTGAGTTAAATTAAACTTCATGAAGTTGCACTGTACCAGTGCTGTTTGTTTGGTATAGAAAATAGTGTGGCTTTATATGAACGCTAAAAAAACTCAAAACGTCTTAAAAAGTGATTAAACCTCTTTTATTATAATATACACTTTAGTCCCAAGTAATAGGCTTGTATAATTCAGTGCTTATTCTTTCAATTTCATTAACTTGTTCTATTTTATTTCATTTTATTCATGAAATAATTAAGCAAATCAGTCTTTCATCTAGGGCAAGTATCCTTAAAAACATTCTTAATAGATTATTGATTTATGTCATGGTCGTAGAATGAAATGCGTTTTCATCTATAATGTCATCTCTGCCCGTAGCTTTGAACGTAATTAGAAAACTTGATTTTCTCAAGCAATGTCATTTTTTTTTGAAAGACAATGATTATAATTTCGGTCTATGTGAGGGTTATGGCAGCTGTGCACACTGTTTATCAATGACGCCGTTACAACCGTGTCGGCCTTAAAAATAGCAAATAGAATGGTTTCTGTCATCACATATTTTACGTAGGAATTGTGATCTTTAGAGATCCTGGCTCTTTTGTCTTAACCGTGTTATTGCTGTGTGTTCTGCAGACAGTTGATGGTACATGTTTATAGTTTCACTACTGGAATACTGGAAGATGTAGGTTTGGTTTTAGACGTAACAATTTAAGATTCTATACTGTATAATCTAAATCATTATACACTGTATACACTAAAGGGTCCTTAGAGACTGATCCAGAGATGGGAGTAACAGCAGAAAAGGAGAAAATCTCTGCAGAGGGAGGTGTAATTAAGTGGATATGGTTGCTGATGTGGATGGAGCTATTTGGCAATGATACAACAGCCAGATAAATGGCGGCTGTATCATTGCCTGAAATTATCGGCACATAGAATCTTGCTATTGGTAACGGGTACCTGTTTTCACCATTTCCAATAGTGACAGGCTGCGACGGCTGCATCAGGATGAGCTTAGGCCTGGAGAAGGGACAGTTAGGGTTAGGCTTCAAGAGAGGAGGGTTAGGGTTAGTACTTAAGGGGAAGATTAAGGTTTGGCTCCAGAATATGGAGAGTTAGGGCTCAAAAAAGAGAAGGTTAGGTTCAGACCCTCAACTCCACAGCTGTCCAAAATGAAATGAAGTCGCCATTCAGCCGCCACTTGATGATCTATCACAAAACAGCCCATCATACTGGCAAACCACACCCATAATTTAAAGTCAAAGAATTTCTTAAAAACATTTTTGATGGGTCCAATTCCCTCTTAACACCCCCTTCCCTGTTTGTTGTACAAAAAAATGACCCTATTTTTGTAAAATACAATACAAATATCTACACATATATTTAATGTTGGAAGGTTTAATGAAACCATCAATTCGTTTTTTTGTTTGTTTCCTGTGACACAAAAATTAGGAGCTTCCACAAATCAAATCAAACTATAATTTTCTGTTTCAGATGGTTTTGCAGCATCATTGGTTAGATGTCAGCTTACATTGTGGTTTATCGTGTAATTGTTAATAAATCGGCAGAGAAATCCCCAGTGTATACCATGCTTTAGTGTTTTTGTTTTACAAAATTCTTATATATTATACTATTGACCACAATATAATTGATTTAATAATACTCTCAACATTAGTGTTGTCAGAGTAACGTCAAGGCCATTTTTAGCGGTATTCATACACTGTCACACACTAATGATGTTGAATGTATAAATATCGCAAAAAGACTACAGATCCTGTATACCACATCCATCTGCTAGGCATATATATAGCATGTTAAACTAACAAGTAAAGATACACTTTGCATAATGTAGGACTACTGTAATGTAGGACAGAACCAGTAAGCTATGATATCAATTTGTTATACTGAAAAAACTTAGTTATGGTTAATCTCAGAATACTGAGAGATGAGTCAACCAGAGCTGTTATGTTGTCCTTAAGCGCCCAGACTCCAGCTATGTTTAAAATCCCCACCCGTGTGACCTAATAGATAGGGCTTTGTCACGAGAGGCGGTTCTCCCATCAGCAGCTGGCTGAGTGGCAACCCCTGCTTAGTGCAGAGGCTTTGGGTCTGATCCAGAGTAACGCCGCCCGCCGTATCACCATTTCTGCCGATCTGCGCATGCGCCAGGCAGATGTTGCCCGGCGTAGTTAGGGAAACCCATTCCTTAGGATCGGGCGTCTCTAACTGTTGCGTAGATACAGCAAAGGGGTGTTCCTCGATGTAACTACGCAAGAGTTACGGAAGGAAGGCGTTGGAAAGGTAAGAAAATGAGGGAGGGAGGGAGGGAGGGCGTTACACTGCTGTGGCCGACGTAACAGTGTGTAATTACACCGGCCACAGGGGGATTGTAGGGGGAGTGCACCAGAGCTATGCTGGCCGTACTTATGGACAGCGGCCCAGCGTAGCTCTGGATCAGGCCCTTTGTGCAGAGGCCACATTAAGAGCCATCAAATAACTGATAACATCTCCTTGGTATTCCATATTATTTAAGTAAAATAAACCCAAACACCTCTATAGATCTGCTCATTAAGGGTCGTATTCACAGATCCGTTAGTTAAAGGCACGCAATTATACGCGCGTACATTGCAAGGCAACACCCATGACATTCCCCTCACGCGGACGGGTTTTTGTTGACTTACGACTTAGGGCACACTTATCTCTATGTGGGGATTTAAGTGCGTATAATACTTACGTACGTGCGTATGTAACTAACCGTGCCCTCGTATGGTCATTTTTTTTTTTTTCAAATATTTTTATTTAACAGTCAAGGCAAAGCTGTACAATAATAGATATATATGGCAGAGTAATGAAACATTATAACAATCCCACAGTAAGACAGTTGAAATAACACAATAGAGAGCAAGGGAAATCATGCAGGGAGAAAAAAAAATAAAAATAAAAAAAATAAATAAATAAATAAATAAATAAATAAATTAAAAATGCAATTACCGTGAGATAATGAGCTGATGTTAACCCCTAGCTTGGGTGGGCCACAAAGGGATATAAAACGGTCTTACACAATTTTACACTCTGCGTCATCTCTGAGGTAACAACCAACTCACGATCAAGCCGCATGAGTGCCCACATCAATTCTCGCACATAACAGACTCTCCCATGTACCCCAAATTAGGGAACAATGTTATCCCATTTCCTAATACCTATTGTTGCAAAGGAATGGGATGATCCCCCATGAAAACCTGGGTAGCGTACCATCCCGTTTCTGCAAAACACCTGTGTATCTTGACTTTAATGGGCTGTGGGAGTGAGTGGATGTATTTTTGCCATACGTTGAAAAAACTTTCAACCCTTGCATTTCTATCCAGGGAGGCCTCCAGCCAATCCATCCTAAAGAGATGGAATAGTTTATCTTTAAAAAGGTCAAATGGAGGGATGCCTGAGTGATTCCACACTTGTAGTATGGTCTTTTTAGCGACTGCGCTCAATACCACCAGCATTTTTTTTGTATCTTTAGGGAGCGCAGGAACTTTGGGGGTGATTCCTAGAATTGCCCACTCCGGGTTCAAGGGAACAGTGAGCTCCAGGATATCTTTAGAATAATATCTAACTCTCAACCAGAGACACTGCACCATGGGACAGCTCCACAGACAGTGAAACAAGTCCGCCCCCATTTGACCGCAGCGTGCACATGAATGCGAAGTGGTTGATCCCATTGTCATGAATCTATGTGGTGTGAGGTATGTGCGGTGATAGACATTAAGGAATAATTCTTGGTAACTACTAGAGGGTAAGTATTTACAGGACATCATTAGGGTCTTAAGAAGTACTTCGGGATTCAGGGTGGGGAAATCGCCCAACCATTGAGAAATACCTGTATTGAGAAGATTGTAGTCTGCCTCCTCCCGGAGTAGCCTATAATTTAATGTGATGGCTTTATGTTTAGGGATTGGCGTGCCCAGAAATGCATCCAGCTGGTTATGCCAATCAAGTTCCCCGAATTTTTCAAGGACTGTTTCTAAATAATGATGGACTTGAAAATAAGCAAACGGGTAATCTTTTAGGAAGCTAAATTTGTCAACCGCTTGTCTAAATGAAAGAGGTTTCCGAAGGCTTTTATCTATTAGTCTATCAATGGCGGAAATTCCTTCCCGATGCCATATCGCAAAAGGGAAGGCTGCCGCGCCCGATTGAAACCCAGGATTGCCTAATAAGGGAAGATGTATAGAGACGTGAGAGCTTAAGCTATTTTTGCGTCTTATGATGTGCCATAATCTACGGGTGGATTCAAGCAATGGGTTATCCTTTAGGTGTGCAGGAATTTCTGAAGCTTGTAAATGTAATAAGGCTCTGAGATTTATGTGCGGACTAAATGATTGTTCCAACCCTGTATCCGTATATGTTTCTGTACCCTGTAACCAATCTCTAAGGTGTCGTAAGAGAGAGGCGTGGTTGTAGGTAGCTATGTTAGGGAAATTTATTCCGCCATTGGTTCGGGACTGCTGAAGTTTGTACATGCTGATCCTTGCTCTTCCCCCGTTCCAGATCGTATGGTCATTTTAATGCCTCCCCCCACCCACTATAACGTAACTTTGTCTGTACGGATTTCAACCACGCCTCTCTGTGCGTATGTCCACAGGAGCGGATCACACGTACGTACCTAATGGACATCTGTGCGGAAATTCAACGTAAGTAGCAGTAAGTAAAGTTACTACGCATGCGCAGTTACTCCTAAAGATATGCACGGAACTCCGCGCAAAAACTTATCTGTAAATACGGTCCTAAGTCTGTATGCAATTTGTACATAGGAATTCAATGTGTGAGGTATGTTATTATATATAAGTAGGTGATTACATTTATCTCGCTGTTCCTCTTTTTGTTCCTCTATTTGGAGGTAATTAAATATCCCTTAAGGGTAAAATTACAATGAACGATTTTAGTGGCCTCAAACCAGGAAAAAAGTTGGATGAGTTTCTCCTGTAGTGTTTGATTTAACGGAGTGGCCTTCTACTTTATTATAAGTGGCATGTTTGACCAAGCAGATGATAAAAACAGAATTCTCTTTCAGTGACCCGTGCATCATTAGCAATGCTGGCAAATGACAACTGTTTAAAATGGCCCTACAATTACATTTCCATTATAAAACCTGTGTCTCCTTTCCTGACAAATGAATTGCTCCGTTGTGATGAGTTCCTTACTATAGAAATACAGGATTACAGAGCTATAATTTAAGGCTCAAGTATTATCAACCAAACATGTTGCTGCCATAAAAGACACATTTAAAGAGGTTATAGAGTATTATAGAATATCACAGGCATTACCGTAAAATTTAGGAGTCCTTAAAAGCACATAATAATAGTATGATAATTGTAGATGCACCGTCTAAGTTACATAAATTTAATTTCAACTATGAAAAAATATTACTGATGAAGGAAAGCAATTTGAATGGGTAGGAGGCTCATATTTTCATATTGGTCCATAGTACACTAGAAATAGCATCTGCAATGTGCCCAGGAAATGACTTGTGTTTTACAGTACTTTCAGTGTAGCTTCTGTAATCATACAGCACCTATTGTGATTGCTGCCTGTATTTTCTGTCATCTTTAATGTTCTGTTAATTGACAGAATGTTACCAATTTTTAGACCCCTAATTAATGTTATTTTATTTTCCCAGTCACCTCTCCACCTAATGTCATCAGTCCCTTTCACCTTTCTTGTTTCATATAACGGATATAAAAATCTATTGCCAATTTTCAGCAGCAATTATCATAACACATTCAGATATGTGACCATTTTTATCTGTCTCATTATCTCAGCATTGTAAAGGTGACAAAACATTAACTTAAACGACATCATGTATTGACATTTCATGCTGTTTAAAAGACATTGACATCTATTGACATTTAACTGACCTGGAAAGATTAAATGATGTCTATAATGATGCTTCCTGACATTGCTGCCAATTGAACTAGCCATTGAGTACTTTGCTAATGTAATCTTACATAATAGGAAGTGAACTATGTATTAATATTTATTTGTTGCTCTCTATTGATGTTGGATGTTGTAGACCAGGGGATCTCAGCCAGTGGTATTAGTGCCACTGTAGGTACTCAGACCACTGCCTGGTGGTAGTCAAGACAACTGGGCAAGCTTGTCAGAAGGTAACGACCGTACGTGTAGTTTAACCAGGTGCGATACCAAGTGGCAGTGGTTATATTTAATAAAGTATTTACAGGGCTGAATGGATTATTTAGAATATGTACCGGTACTTTAAAACCTCTGCAAAATGTGTAGGAAGAAAGAAAAAAATGTGGCACTTGACCCGATTCCATAGTGGGGAACTGGCAATCTCCAGAAAAGGTTGAGAGCTGCTGTTTTTGACAGTTAAGAAAACAAATAAAAAAAAAAAAAGAGTGCAGATTCAGAGCACTGTATTTTAATACGGATCAGAAGAAAGGGTTATGGGTGACAAACTAGTGCTGCCTATCAGCTTTCTGATCCTAGATGCAGATTGATCTCACTACAGGTACCCAATTGAACAGTTATAACAAAGGGGAATATCCTGGATTAGAGCGCTGATCATGTTTAATGTCATATATGCCAATAATGGCATATAGTCGAGCATAGAGCATAATACAAATTAGTATAAATTATAATATAGTGCAGAAGATGTAATAACTGGTGAAAAGAAGTCAACAACAAATAACCAGTACATAAAATGTAAAAAAATGACAAAAGTGCACATGTAAAGTCAATAGTTTGAATACCGTGTACCGATTGGTAGAGTGGTGGAGACCTGTGATAGGGTTACTTAAAATTATGAATGTTGGAATCAAAAAAGTTGTATTACACATTATATATATCCTTCATTTCAGGCTGTTGCCATTGTTACTTGAATACTTCTGTCAGTTGTCCCTGTATATTACCTTTTTATTAAGACAAAAATCAAATGAAATATTACACTTACAATTTCTAAAATCAATGCAAGCATATAAAACGTAGCCACTGGTTTCCCAAGTCCATATAAGCCCTTCTCATCCTGTATCACATCTTATGCTAAATTGAAGGATTGTGGTATGTAATTCTGATATGGTTAGGTCCAGAATGGGGGTGTCCACGTGTGAATAGTAGGAGCTGTCTGTCAATTTTCCAACGCATTTTGACCATAGTGGTCTTTCTGAAGGCAATTAGTGTTTGCTGAACCAGTGTAATATATGCATTACTAGCCAATGGGTTCCTAGAAAAAAAAAGTCTGTGGTTAAAATTAGTCAACTATTTAGTATCCAAGTAACCAAGTATCTGAATACGTCTTGGTATGCATTTAAAACTAAGTAGAACAATTGGTGTTATAACATAAATGATACAATTTCACATATAAATGGTTTTAATTCCAGTTTTATATGCTTGTTTTGATTTTATGAAAGGTGAGTGCTAAATTTTATTTTGTTTCTCTCTTAATAAAAAGATAATATACAAGATCCCCGTCTCGCTGTCTCCCTTTTATATCCTCTGAGAGCAATCATAAGTAAAGTAATTGCACTCTGAACCAGTTTGTTTTGTGTATTCATTTAGTATACAACCTGAACCATGTCTTGTTGGGACCAATGAAAGAAACAGACAACAGCCTTCTTTTGTGGATGAAAAACAAAGTATATAAATTGGGTTTAATTTAACCTTTTTGATTCCAACATTCAAACTATGAGTAACCCTATCACGGGACTCCACCATTGTATCAGTCAGTACACAGTATTCACACCGCTACTGACTTTATATTTGACCTTTTGACTTTACTTACATTGTATGTACAGGTTATTTGTTGCTAACTTCTAGTCACCAGTTATTACATCTTCTGTACTAGATTATAACTGTTATAATATAGAAACATAGAAAGTGACAACAGATAAGAGCCACATGGCCCATCTAGTCTGCCCATTTGTTTATTCAAAACTATACTGACCCTAGACCCTATTTACCCTCAATTTAGTTTACAATTTAGGATATCCTTATATTTATCCCAAGCATGTTAAAACTGTTCTACTGTATTTGCCTCAACCACCTCAGATGGGAGGCTATTCCACTTATCTATCACCCTTTCAGTGAAGTAATTTTTCCGCACATTTCCTTTGAATCTACCACCCTCCAGTTTATATCCATGTCCTCGTGTTCTATTACACCTTTTCTTTTGAAAAATGGTACCCTCCTCTAGCTGGTCACAACCCTTGAAGTATTTGAAAGCTGCTATCATGTCCCCCCTCTCCCTTCTCTGCTCCAAGCTATACATGTTTAGTTCCTCTAGCCTTTCTTGGTATGATTTGTTACACAGGCCATGGACCATTTTAGTTGCTCTTCTTTGCACAGTCTCTAATGTATTTATGTCTATGGCCTCCAGAACTGAACACAGTATTCTAGGTGAGGGCGTACCAATGATACGGGCATTACTACTTAAAGGGGCATTACTACTTCCCTCTTTCTGCTACTAATTCCACTCCCTATGCAACCAAGCATCTGACTTGCCTTTCTCATTGCTTTGTTACATTGATTGGCTAC
>WWET01000566.1:315180-331130 GCA_011038615.1 Limnodynastes dumerilii | reverse complement strand
TTGCTTGCGCTGTAGTCCCCGTTCTGCCGTCTCCTGCTTCTCCTCTGCGGGCTTCTCTGACGCTGATGTGACCTCAGGTCACTCCAGCGTCAGGGGGAGGAGCTGCTGCACTGCTTTTCCTGTCACACAGGACTGTCACACAGGACAGGCAGAACAGAAACAACGGTAATGAACGCCGCTGTGAAGCGGTGTAAGGCGCTCTCATCAGAGTGATGAGAGCACCTTACATTGCTTTCACAGCAGCGTTCATTACGCTGCTGACTGTCAGGGAGCGGGGGGATGAGTGCCTGGATGCACCGCATCCCCCTCGGAGCCGCTCATACATCAAGGTAAGTATTCAAACCATAAGACGCACACACTTTTTCCCCCACTTTTTTTGGGGGAAAAAGTAAGTCTTTTGGTCCGAAAAATACGGTATGTATTATGATCTATGCTCGACTATATGACAATACAATTCCCTAGATTTAACTGTATTTAATAGCAGTGTCATAAAGCTATCTATCTGTCTATCTATCTGTCTATCTATGTTGATATCTATTTATGTCTCGCCCAATAGAAAACATGAATGGTTCAAAATAAGAAAAGTTGGTTTGGAACGCCACTACAAGGGATGTCTAGAATCAATGTCTAGACAGCTCTATTTAGTCCGCATGAATGTCCAACCCTAAATAAACACGTCATGTCATGTGTAACAGTGATAAAATCAAACCCATTTTGAATAAAGTGGTCTATATCACTCTTACATTCAGTCAGGTCTTTGTATGCGTGTGTGGTGGATAAAGGATTCTGATGGTACAAGGAATTCCTATGTTTTATTTAGTGTACAATTTTAAAAGGCTTTTGCTTAGAAACATGACAAAGCTGCCCAAGCCTGCGTTTCTCAATAATTCTTGTCCACATGGCTGATTGAATATTCCCCTTACAGGATTTTCTGCACTATGGGCAACCCATCCAGAAATTTAAATGACTTCACATCCCTTTTATTACTACCTGATTATGGAAAAGAAAGATGAAGACAGGTGAATTTTTAGATAGGTGGCAAACTACCGTTGGAGTACATTACGGGAAATGCAATGGGCTGGATCCAGACTTAAGTAAGTGCTTGAAATGAGTTACTCCTGGGTTAAACCATGATGATTGCAGGGGAGTCATATTTCATCTGTTGCAAACAGTATTAGAGTTGAGAGGTGATGTTTCCTATCCCAAGTCTAAATAACAGTGTGATAGTAAAGCTGGTCAGTATCTGTGTGCAGTAAGCAATTCAAAGATATATCCCTGCATGCAAAGAATACAATTAACTTGACTCCCCCTGCAATCAACATGGTTTAGCCCAGGAGTAATTAATTTCAAGCACTTACTTAAGTCTGAATCCAGCTCAATATAACTTAACTTTTATTAAAACTTCAAATAAATAGAAAAACGAGAGGACAAATGTTATAACATTCCCTATGACCCCTATTGTTTTTGTTTCAGTAATCTGTCTCTTTGTACTGTGGAATATGGAACAGTACCTTATCATTGTCAAACCATCATTTTTGTTCATTTCCCCAAAGTAGAAAGATGGGGATGAAAGGCATGTCTTCCAATGTGACTGTAGTAAAAATAGTATGAGAATAAGTAAAACTAAACTAAAACACACACATTTTAAAGGAACAAAAACTAACATTTTAAAAATACATTATCATTTCTTTTTCTAGCTTAAAAATGATGAAATTAATAAGTTAGAAACAAGTCTCTGACCCTCTTTCTCTCTCTCTCTCTCTCTCTCTCTATAGCAGTCGCCTCCATTGATTTTTCATCACAGAAGCATAATTCAGTATTGATTTAATATTAATTTGGCTGATTATCTATTTACAGGAATAACCCGTTTGACATAAATTCACTTAGAAATTTTTTCAGTCTTAGGTGTTTCAATTAAAAATTTCAGGGTTTAATTAATTTAGATTATTGCTTTTTCTCAAGAAAGAGTTATAACCCACCCGGCTATTTTAATTTGGTGAGACATAATTTATTAGGACAAGGTAATTAGCTTTGTATAGTATTATTTTGCTCTGGGTTATGCCTTTTCCTCTTCCAAATTATATTTTTATAGGACTAAAAATGAAATATTAAAGGGCAGCAATGCATGACAGCGTATAAAGACACACAATGCAAAAAGAAGATTGTGGACAATAATATAGTAGACGATATAAAAAGCATTTATAATTGATAAATGTTTTACATACACAGTAGTTTTGTGCAGAACACATAAATTGCAACTCGCAAGATATTGTAGATCTATATTACAAGTCATTAAGGGCTTTAATAATTAATATCTGTAAGTTAATAGAAGTAAGTATATGCATATGGCATGAACTAATAAATAACATTTATGAGCCCTCTATTGGATTACTGTGAAATGACTGCTGAAATCATTTCTACAAAAGGAAAGCAAGGAAAGGAAACGAGACTTGGAAAGAAAGGTCATTGTTACAGAAATGGAGGCAGTTCTTTAGCTTTTATATTTCAGTGTATTTGTAGAGTATAAAGCAAACTACTAAGGTACATCAAAAAATAATAAGGGTTTATTAGGCAACTATGTAATTGTCTTTGATATTTTTTATATATATATTATTGTTTGTGTAAATAATGCAAGTAGAAAAAAACCCACAATCTGGTAATATCAGCCCAGAAACTCTTTGTAAACTGAACCATTTCAAATGAGAAAATTCCTACTGTTTCTGCCAAATATATAATTAAAGAGAAAGTAATGACACTATTGGCACATTTATACAGAGCCGTAGCTAGAAGTGCCAGGGGCAAAGAAGGAAAAATGGTGCCACCAGCCTTGAATTAGTAACCAGTTTAACCTTAAAAATGTAATTATATGTACTGTAAATAAAATAGCCAACTATAACTTTTAATTACGCTTAAAAATATATTAAGCATGTTATCTCTTACTTGCCTTTTTTCTGTTAGTAAGGTAACCAACTCACTATTGCACCCATCTATGTCTCCCTGGTGTTCTGTTAACATTACAAATTGAGTCATTAATACACAGTAAGACTGATATACCAGTGATTTCAAAATCAGTCTAAAGCTGGCCATGCCCTATGAAGATTATCGTTCCCAGCCTGAGATAGGGAGAAAAGTCCCTATATCAGTTCCATTCACCTCTTCTGCTTGTTTCTTTAATTACTTAATTACTACTTGCCAATAATAATGGAGTTAGACAAATGGGGAAACTCCGGTCACATGGTCCTTAACTGCGGAGAATTAGGAAATGGCCAACTCCGCATGCATAGTAGGTCGTTTACGCAATCTATGTACCACTTAGGTACGTGACTGAGTATGTGCGGTTTTAAAGACCGCACGCAGTAGGTTAGGAGGAAGGAGGCATGCTAGTGCTGCCTCAGGGAGTGTGTAGTTAGAAGTGGGTGAGGGGAGGGATGTAGTTTAGCGGGTTCGGGGGCTGGACAGGAGAGTTAGGTGTGGGTCGACACGCACCTAAATCTCTCTTATCTCTGAATATGGTCCACTATCATCAACTTGAGTCCGATTATTTTTAAACTTGCCAGAAGATCAAATTATTGAACTCAAACTTTTTTTGCCCAATAAAATTCCGTAAGAGAAAAAATTCTGGCCATACTCTAGAGCGATTTTTGGTCCACTCTCCCTATAATTGGATTATTAAACCAATAATCGCTCTAGGGTATGGCTAGCTTAACTGGCAATAATGTTTTTTTATAATCATGCCAGATGCCTCTTGTGTGGATGCTCCTGCAAATATTTTGTCCAATTTTTCTCTTGATTCTAATGTCATACATCAGTGCCTTTGAAGGTGGTCTGATGAAGATTGGATGAGTGTGTACAGTGAGGCAATCGTTTGAGCAGATGCAGGTCAGAGGTCTGCTGTCAAATTGGACAAGTGTGTATCATAGATTGGGTGTTGTATTTGCAACCTTGGGAATGTGTGTATCTGCAATCCTGCTGTAGCGTTGTGTAAACAGTTGGGTCTGTAGTTTTATCAGAAGAGGATTGGACAAGTGTGTATCCAACTTAAACCATTGTCTAAGGTCTGTAGACTAGCTTGGGCAGAGAAACTCATTTATGCAGCTATTCTGAATTTATAAAATAACTCTAAATACCAATATGGGGGTAACTTGTATGCATAGCATCAAGTCCAATTTTAATGTGTTAATTATGTTATTCTCCTATTGATTGCTTTGATTGCAGTCTTTAATTATATATATAACCTGTAATTTCTTTGCATATATCTCAATATATCTTAATCTTTAATTGTATAGTACTTGCTGTAAATCTAGTTTTCCACAATCACAGAAAAAACCCAGTAGGTAAAATTGCTGCAGTAAACAACATTTTAAACCCTTACATCCAATTACAATGTCATTTTCCATGAAGTAAGAAATACAGTGTTTGTCTTTCTAGAAACTCGGTCCTTAAATTAATGTCACTACAATGCTGAGAATACTAACAAAAAGCAACTTTAAACAAAAAAACTATGCCCAAGAAAGCTGTTAGAAAATGTCACAAAAACTTTATATTACATTTATTTTCTTCTGCCATTGTTTAGGTAATTATATAACATTTCACATGTGAAGCAGGGACTTGATTTTAGTACAGCACTTAACAAGTATAAGCTATCCACAGCAAGATCAAATTGAAATACTTTGTGCAACAACACAAATAGTGCTCAGTTAGATATAGCTTTGTGTTTGTCTGTTGTATATTTTGACAGGTAACCCTGATTAAACATCGGGATCGATATCTTCATATTTATTAGGGCATTCTATCCATCTGATGTTACCTAAAAGTATCAGCATTGGTTAGATATTTGATAGTGCATTAAACCCAAACTGTACTTTACTGATTATTCATCACAGTCTATCAAAGTGGGGCTCTGTAATTATGAGCTGCCATTGGTCCACTGATGTTCACTAGCATAGGACCTGGGTATGAATAGCAGAACTGGTAGCAGGGGAACAGATAAGGACTGTTGGTACAATGGCCCAGATCCTGGGCTACGGCCAACAGGGGAATTACGTACATGTTTTACGTAATTCCCCTGTTTTGAAGGTTGTGCGCATGCGCTCAACCTTCTTACGGCACTGTAAGGGCCGGCGTACGTAAAGGCGGAAATAGATATGCTAATTAGTGGACGGGGCGGGGGAAGCCCCGTTACGATCAGCTATGTGGCTGTAAGGTAAGTTTTTTTGCTACCTTTAACCCTTTCCTAACTAATCCTCAGTTTCCCACAGTCTAACCCTAACCCCTACCTCAGCCCTAAGCTTAAATGACCATGCCCCGCAGTCTAACCCTGTCCTTCCCCTTAAGCCCTAACCTTAACCTTATACCTACTGCAGCCTAACCCTAATTTACCCGCTGTAACTGCCACAGCCTATAGCAATTAGGAACAGGGAAATAGGTTTCCATTCCCAATAGCAATTTTCTATCTCAAAATAGTTTCAAACGATGGTATAGCCGCTCTTCAGCTGGTGGCTATATGATGTTCAAAATAGGGCACCTGTGCATTTCCACCTTGAGAATTCAGGTGCGAGTGTGCTAAATTCTATATGTGACACTCTAGAGTGGTGAGGGTGATAGGCAAGATGGCGGATAACACTGGTCCTGATGATTCAACATTGTGAGCTTCTTTCTTCCTTTTGCGACAAACCACGGCAGATGTAAGTTACCCACACAGCGATTAAATAAATAATCTTTTGATTTATTTTTTCTGCTTAATATATACCCAAAATTGCACTATTTCTGTCTGATTGAGCTGTTTATAGGACATAAAGCAGTTGTTGTGACTGTGTTTTTTGAGTTCAGGATAGAGGCTTGAATGAAGTGCTGATGAATTAATGGAACATCTGACATAAGTATCAGCCGTGTGTTTGTTATCAGGAAAGCAAACATTTGCCTCATCATTCTGAAGGGAAAATATAAAACATATCTTTGGAGATAATTAGAACTTTATACATAAACGCTCTTCAGAATCACATTCTGCTTCAGTTACTTTAAATGAAACAGTAAAAATCTATACTAAGGATGGAAAGCGATTATGTATATGAGGGAAGTTTTAAATTGCCCAAGATTTTGACTGATAAAGTCACTTAAATGAAAATAAAAATGGTATCTTTGTATGTTTTGCATAAGATGACTTGGTCTGCTCTCAGTTTTGATGGAACTTCCCACTGTCCAACACAGAATCTGTGTCCATTCACCCTTCAAATCCATTTCCCAAAGGTACAGATAACATTTGTCAATTAAATGAATTCACACACATGCTCCAGTAGGCAACTGGCTCTGTACAGAAAAGGTCTTGCTCATCCCTGCCCTATACATTCTGTTTCTAAATCGGTTCTTGTTGGTTGAATTGTAGATCATCGTGGATGAGCGCAGTGAGCCGGGGAATTTGCCTCATTTTAAGATATCCAGGCTTATGTGTTATGTGTTCATGGTTGACTAAATAACATCATTGAAAGAAATAAAAATGAATGAATGACAATAATAGTGGGGTACAGAGTAATTCTTAAATATCAACCATAATCGCAGTCTTACACAGAGGAAAGTAGTGAGGCACCCAGAAAAAGCTGCAAGAAGAATTCTATCTCTAAAATAAAATGCAGAGAGATTAGTTACATACATTTACAAATATAACATAACCCACCAGCCATTTACAAGGCTTCTCCTTTATGGTGAGTCCCTATATTGCGTCAAATTGCGTTAAATTGTGAGCTCATTCACCACAGTGGGTCCCCAAGTCTCCATAATAGCATCTCTGGAACTGGAAAAATACACAAATTGAGGGTTGCTCAAATCAATTTATACGTTAATATAAAGCAGCACATTTGAAAGTTTGTAATTGGGTCTTCCAGTAACTGATTTTACAGCACAGGGACCTTTATGCAAGATGCATGATTTCCCTTTATGTTTTTAACTTCATATGAACATTTACTGTATTTGAAATAATTATTGAATTTTAGATGTTTATAATTGACACAATTATAAATCTTAACTTATTATTCTGCTCATTCTACTGATAAACAATGACTCATTTCCCCTGTTCTCAATTATTGCAAATTAGTGCAATGGCATATAGGTTTGATAGCTAGTTTCATATTACCCTTCTGCTCATTCAAGTGCTCATGAATTATGCCATTAGTCCATTTAAAATCACTGATTTTCTTTAATGCACGTTAATGTGCTTGAAATGTCCCTTTATTATTTACATAATAAATGGACTATTGGTATATATATATTTATATATTTATGCCTGTAAGCACAGTCTCACAATAAGTGCAGGTTAGCGATGAGCATGTTGTTACAAAAGTGGTCCTAGTGCTCTATTGCCAAAATTATTTTGCTATGACGTAAAACACATTTTTACCAAAGCTTCAGTATTTTAAAGAGCTTAATGCTGGACAAGTTTCATTCCATCTCAGGCAACTGGCTGTAACTGTTTTTCAGAAGTATAATTTTTCTTTCAACTGACATCAGGGCACAAGGGGCCGTATTCAGACTTCCGTGCTGCGATCGGAGCGCAAATATACGCATGGACAGAGCAAGTTACACCCACCAAAACCCCAGTCACTCCCCTTGCTAATCCGTCCTCTCTGAGACTTCCGCCTCCATAGACTAGCCCTAACTCTCCGCTGCCATTTAAGAGCGTATGTGTCCTCCGTCCGCGCGTATCTTTGTAATTGCTCCCACTTCCCTTCATTTAAATGCTTCCCCCCACCCATTTCTCTGTAAATTCCTCCTGCGTATAGTTCCGTGCGGAATTTCCTACGTCTGATTCCAAAGTCCGTCCGCTAGGCGCTTCCGCGCGTATAATCTACGTTGACTGCATATAAAAAGTTACTACGCATGCGCAGTTTAAATGTATTTATAAATACGCACGGAAGTCGCCGAAAATGCGGTTTTCTTAATACGGCCCAAGGTCTTTATCATTCTGGTCTTTAATAACATGCAAGGTCAGACATGAAATGTTATCCTTTTCATTAAGCCCACCTAATATAACACAAATTCATTCCATCTAGTCATCTAAATTGTGTAAATCGGTCTGGTTTCTGTTTCCATTATTCCAAAGAAACTGCACTGACTAAGTTGGTCTTCTTAACTTATAAATAGTGTAATCGTGCTTGGGAAAAACAAAGGATCCTAAACCTTAAAGAAAATTAAGGATCAAAAAGGGTTTAAGGACAATGGGCCTGATCCAGAACAACGCTTCGGAGCGAATTTACGCGTGGCGGAGATGTAAAATCGCCCTTTGATAAGTACTGCGCATGCGCACCATAGAAAATACGCTCCGTAACGTAGCGTAATTGTGAACGTATGGGCCATTCACGTATGTGTCACGTAAATACTTACGTGTGGGCGTGCCAATTTTACGTGTGTCCAAAATACGTCAAAAATACGTGAAGTAGGCAGGGGGTGGTATTTAAAGTGTACAGTATGGGCGTGCTTAGCTGCGTAAATTCGTCTAGCCCATACGTACGTGTGCGTATCACTGCGGTTACGTTGGGAAAAGTTAAGGTAGGGTTTGGAAAGCGTATCTTGACAAAATACGTACGTTCAAGGGGTGTGCCGAGGGGAGTGTAATGAATTTACGCGCACGAAAATACGCTACGCGATAAACGTACGGCAAACGTAGTTCTGGATCTACCCCAATATGGATAAAAAAAATATGTAAAATGGACAGACTGAATTGGCCAAGTGGCTCTTATTTGTCATCCAATTTTATGTTTCGATATAAAAATGAAATGCATGCACTCATTATCTCGCAGATATGCTTTGTATCCAATATAAACTTTTTACCCATAAACACAGTGGTTAGACTGATTTTCCTTGCAAAATGCTTTTTTGCTTTAGTATACTTTACTGAATCATATTAAAAGTACATTTAAACTAACCTACAAATCCATCAACAAATCCCGTCGCCTCCACCACTTTGGGTTGCTCTCCTCCTGTGATATCACACTCTTCATACAATACGGCTTTAACCCTGTGCTCTTAGAAATTTCAATTCTTCAGCAAAGTTTACCAATTCCTCAACCACCCTTGTAAGCTATTATCCATCCCTATACTTCCCACCACCCATTACATGGTTCACTTACATGTATTCCCATTCTATGCTCAATGGTATGTCCACAGAAAAACATTGCTGAGTGACTGGATTATATAGCCCACTGAGCAGATTGACCTTCACAGCTGACTTCACAGTATCAACAGCAATTGTATAAGAGAGGTTATATACAACCTTTCAATAAATGCAGAGCTATGTTTTTACATATTCCACAATATATTATTTTTGAGAATCAGTAAATTGTGGGAGAATTTATATTTTTATATTCAAATTTATTTTGAAAAATATATATATAATTGGATATAGGAAGTAATAAACCAACTTTTATTAATATTTGAATATAGGGGAGGCTTCCAACGATGCCAACTTTAACAGGGGTGTGGGTACGCGGCAAGAAAATCAGATTTTTGAAAAATCTGATTTCTCCCAGCCAGTTGCGAACTGGCTGGGATTTCTATTGCATATGCCTCGAAGAGGTATTGAAATCGATCCACGGAGCACTGAAAGCTTAGTGGTCATAAAAGTAGTAAAAAAATAGTCCCACACTCCTTTCCCTAACCCTCCCCTCTCACTACCCTAGCCCTAACCCTCCCTTAATTGCAGCCTGACCCTAACCCACCATTTCCTGCAGCTTGACCTTAACCATCCCTCCCCTGCAGAATGACCCTAACCCTCCCTCCCCTGCAGAATGACCCTAACCCTCCCTCCCCTGCAGCCTGACCCTAACCCTAACCCCAACCCAAATCCTAACGCTAACCCCGCAGAGATAATTTACTTACCTGTTCCAGGTCCAACGATAGCAGCGGCAGAGGTGCGGCGGAGGGATATCACAGTGCGGCGGAGGGATTTCACACATTGCAAAAGTGAATGGGTGAAGTATGCCAAACGACATACCCATTCATTAAAAAAAAAGTACAAAATGGTAATTATAGGAAAAAGGACATCTGAAAGGGAACTTTTGGATGTCCCTTTTCCAAAATTGAGAGTTTCGTTCCGGAGAGTGTAACGCTTTAACAGCCATAGATGTCTTGCAAATTACAATTGTATTATATTTTGTACAGTGCCAGATCTATTATAAAATTAATGAAGATTAAGCTTCAGGGCCCTTAATCCCAGAGGAGCCCTGAAATTTTTTTTTTGCCACTTTTTTTGTTTTAAGTGCATTTTGCAACAAAATCGGTGATGTTTTGTTGCTGGTGGGAAGGTTCTCACTCTAAGGCCCATTTTCAAGCATCCACCTCACCACCTCATTCTCCACCATTTGGGCTTAGAGGTCCTTGCAAGGGCAGCAAGGCCCTTTGGATTTTGTTGGAAGTTGCCCAATTGTTGCTAGTTGCCAAGGGGCCCCTATAACATTTCAAAGCCCCAAAAATATAGGTCTGCCACTGACTTTATACCATTGTACCTTTGTGTTTGTTTTCTGACATGAGTGTAAACACAATGCATAATTGTTTAAAAAAAAAGGTAAAAATGATCACATAAACTAATATACAGCATGGAGTCTCAGTCAGTAGCACTTGTGCATTACAGCGCTAAGGTTATGAGTTCATTTCTTGGACTAGACTTTGGACCGGATTCACAGCCCTGGACGTATTGCACATATGTCCTTAAGTTACCGATAATAGCTACTACGCATGCATAGTAACTATTTTACGTAATATACGTATCGTTTTGTTACATAGATTGCGTATATGCGGTCTTTAAAGACCACATATACGCAATCTACGTAACAAAACAATATGTAGATTACGTAAAATAGTTACTATGCATGCGTAGTAGCTATTATCGGTAACTTAAGGACATATGTGCAATACGGGCTGTGAATCCGGTCCTTTATCTTTGGGTATTTATTCACTTTTAAACTTTTATTCATTCTCATATTCGAGCAGTGCAATTACAAGTAGCCTGTACTTAAATCAATATGCTGATCAAATAACATAATGTATTAAGAAGTATAGGTTATTATTGTCAAGTTTATCCGTGGCATTGATTCCAGGTTCCAGTGTGCATTGCAAGTAGAGGTGAACAATTCCAGCTATGAGTGAAGCATGAGAAACCATTTGCAGGTTGCAGAGAAATGTAGCTTTCTTTTATTTGCCTCTATTTGTTACAGTACATTAAGTTTATTCTCCTTCAGGCAAAAGTTGGCATCTGCTTCTTTTTGGCATTTGTAGAGAACACATGAAACGTTCATCTAAATTACATCATTATTTTCTCTGAATCACTGGTGTTGTTTATCTCAGGATGTATTTGATTATTAAAATATAATGCCGCTCTCCAGAAACTGTGACCCTGTCTAAAATAAATTATTCTGCACATTATTAGAATTTACTTAAAGATTTGTAGCAGCATCTTATTTTTTAAAACAGTTAAATGGTTTTGTTACATTTGTTACATTTCATGAAATAATTCATATAACAATTGACAGTAATCTGAGGTTACACAGTACTTTTTTTTTTACCATTTCATTATTATTCAAGATATAAACTGGCTTAACATTAAATTTAATGTTAAAGGGTGACGAGGTGTCCTGGTAAGTGAATATTTTACAATATTTTGGTTATATATAAGGGTTATTGGGTCTATTCCCTCTTGTTCAAGCTGTTATCATTTCTCCTCACATATCTTTCAGTCCCAACATTGAAGCCTGTCCAGTCATGACAAAATAAGTCTCAAGTTACAATCTTCCCAGGGTTTAAACCCTATCCACTGCAACACAAACATATTTTCAGCTTCATAAAGCTGTGTCTTCTTCACTGGACGATCCTCCCCGATAGTGGTGCGAAGGCTGCCACACAACAATCAAGTTTATTTTTCAGGTTTACATTTTAGATAAGTCTTTTTCGTCTAGTTTCTCCTCGTCTTTTGCCATCCTGAGATGACCATAGTGTTACATCCCTAGGCCACTGAAACAACAGAGGTCTCAGATCAAGGCTTTGTGATAAAGAGCTTTTTTTTATATATATAAAACTGTGACAATGCAATATTCCAGAGTAGTATTCTTTTTTATTTTGTATTTGTGCCCATTTGCCCCCTGCAATTTCTCATTCCAACATTTTGTTAAAAAGCTATTTAACTAAAGTCCTTTATCATTTACATCTTAGATACTCATTTTTGGCCAGCGATAATTGCTGTCACATAGCCTGTCTTCTTGTGTTACTCTCAGCATGCACAGAAGGCACTTTGTGACTGGGAACATTTTGGACTATGTAATGATTTCCTTGTATCTCCAGCCAGTTGGCGATAACCAAAGTAACCTGCTGGAAATTAAGGTTACATATTCCCAGTTGGGGATCTCAGACCTACAGTAATCAATATTTGATGCTGATAGTGCTAACAGTTTACTCCAATAAAATATGTTGACTGGACTAAGAAAAATCAATGCCTTGAAATGAAAAACAAGTGTCAAGCTCAACGGGTGCTTCATGTGTCTTTGATGCTTGGGAGCTGTGCAGTATTTGCTGAAAGAAGATGAAAAATTTACTCAACTACAATATGTATAGAAAAATACAAGCATTGTGATTGGCCTTGGTATTTTGCTGCTGTGGACATTTCTATAAAGCTGGGCAGCTTTAATGCACACAAAACATACTGTATACAAGGGAACTGCAGCATTTATAATACATAAAAATATGGGACAAGATGCTGACTTCCGAGAAGGGGGATTACTAGAATCGGAAAACAACCCCTTATGGAAAGTAGCGCATACGCAGATGCCACATTCCCAGGACACATCTGGAGATAAAACTCAGTCCTGTTTAAAAAAAAAAACGTCTGCGGGGCAGGATAGAGCAGGAAGTGGAAGCAAGAAGTAGAGACATGCTAATAGTACACTACGAGCTGTATAGACTTCCACACCTTACCCACTTTATGTGGAGATTATGCGGAAAAGTGAAGTTAGAGGTCACCTGACAGAAATCCAGCAGAATTCCTTACAAGTGATGTGAGTGGCCTCCTCTCGCGTGATCCTTTGACAAAACCGCTACTCACTCGGCGAAATGGGCGTCAGGCAGCAGATGTCCGTCGGGCTCCCAGGAATGCGCACCTGAGGACTCCTCTTTTTTTTCATTGCAGCACCACCAAACCACAATTGCGGAGAGGCCTCTTCACATATGTATTAGCCCAGGGAGGGTAAGATAAGCCCAGTGGGGTGAAGTGCGCCCGTGAGGACGCTAGTCTTTACCAACAGGGTCAGCTAATTGTTTATAATATTAGATAGGTTACCTCCCCACACCTTGGTGGTTGCTATTGGCATTTTTAGATCTCATAGATTATATGGGTGACTAAGTATTGTTATTAACTTATCTGTATTTTACCTGAGTGTTCATGCTGCAATATATATCTGATACAGACTCTGCAAATATTCATATTTTCGCCTTCTTTGCATTGGAAACTTGATATGTTTTAATGAAGTTGAAATAAAATGTGGAAGTTTTAACCAACTTTTAATCTTCTAAAGAGTGGTTTAATTTTGCAACTGGCTCATTATATAGTAGGTGTGCGCTTAAATAATATCAAAATGTCCAACTAATGCCAATGGTGATTCTTTAGGCTTTGTTTGGAGTGAATATATATTTTCCCTTTCCCTTTGCTTTGGTTGCTAATTAATTAATGATATTTTGCAGCACCCTCTATTTTTATATTTGTAAAATATATGTATAAAATATTTGATGCGGCACAACCCAATTTCTTTAAGAGTCTTAGGGTCACGCTGCAGGGAGGGGAGTCTTAGGGTCAGGCTGCAGGCAGGAAAGTCTTAGGGTCAGGCTGCAGGGAGGGGAGTATTAGGGTCAGGCTGTGGGGAGGAGAATCTTAGGTTTAGGCTGCGAGCAGGAGAGGGTTAAGGTTAGGGTAATGAAAGGGGAGGGTTAGGGTAAGGATTAGGATAAGGGTGACTACTCACCATTTGGTGATCATTGTTTGTTCCGGGGATGATCCATTGCTTCTTCTCCTTGCAATCACTTTTTTAGCCAGTTCACAACTGGCTGGTGTGAAAAAGACCTTTTGAAAAAGGGCCATTCATACCGCCGATTTACACCAGTAATATATATGGACCGGATCCAGATCTCTGATATATAGTACATGGTTTTCTGCAGCAGAGATCTTTCTGTAGTGGACTATAGGCACTGACGGTTACTAGATTCTTGTTTGCAACCATGAAAGAGAGGCCAGACAGCATGCCAGAACTATTGTTTGTATCTCTGCCAGAACAGCCGCCTGGTCCACACATGACCGTTCTGCACCTGTAACATTCCTCTGAGGTCCGTTTCCAATGTACAGTTGTTCCTCATTTTACTCATCCCCCACTTTAAGAGTGTGTTGGCTTGTGTATCAAAGTGATAGTCAATATCTACTATCACACATACGTTATTCCATATGTTCCTTACTCAAGGAAGCCAGGAGTAGGTAATATTTGTAATTAGTGAAAGGAGGAAGGGGTCTGCTATTGTAGAAGTGAACTCTACAAAATAGATGGTGCTAAATACTATTATTACCTTTGGAAGTGGCACCACACGCAGTCAACGATTGTCTATTGCTTATTAGAAATTAGCCCAAAACAACAAAATACTTTCTTTTAATACTGTTTATTTAATTATAGAATATGTATGTAGGTACATGTGCCAAAAGAATCACTTGTGTTCAGGATCACTTGCATTGTAACACATTTTTTATGTTGCTTGTTGCTAACAAAAACTCCCCCACAATTCCAGGCACCCATCAATCACTGAGAGGGATTGTGATAAAGCAATACGTAGACTGGAGATGGGGAGGGTCAGCAGGTGAATGGCAGTCAGTGTGCAGTGAACTAGTGGAGTGTCAAATCAAGGATAGCTATATATAGCAAAGGAAAATATACAAATAAATAATGGGCACTTGCTTTCAGTGTCAAAATAAGAGAAAAGTGATAAAGTAAGGAAAATAGTAAACCGTGATTATATTTAATTACTTAGATTAATGTACTTCTATAAGTCTCAAGTATAGTATAGTGGTTACTTTTCCTGTTACTTAACATTTTGTTTACTATATTTAACTGCAAAACAATACGGGTTCCATGGGCAGTTAAATAGTTAATCATATTGCACTCTGCTGGAGTGCAGAGAACATAAGTATTGTATATGGTTTTGAAAAGCGCATCTAGCCCCCAGGCGCTGTTTCTTGGCAGCACTAAGACTTAGAAGGTGAGTATATCTTTTATATTGCTGCCTTAATAAGATTATATTTTTTCTGAACAATAGTGTCTGCCGAATGTTTGTTTTAATGGAGTGGTTTACATTAAAGTCCTTTCAAAATGTAATTTGGGAAATCTTTCAGGGAAGTGTGTGGCATGACTATCACAAGCCGTGCTGGAATATTGCTTCTACACATATACAACAAACCCTGTCTCCATGCATAGGTGTTGCTTGGCAGACAGATTGCAAGGTTGTGACACAGTTGGCATTTGTCCCTGATTTCCCAAAAAAATAGGTTGTAAATATTAGTCTCTAATAACTTGCCCCTGAGAATATAATTTCCTATATTGAGCAACAGGCCATCACTGCTGCCTTTGCTAAACTTGTCAACAGCCTGCTAGTTTTCTGTAATTATCATGGGGATATCATGGCAATATTTAATCATATTCTGGTTGTTAACAAATGCATGCATTTCATTTAATTAATTCTGCTCGGTACACAGTGCAACTGTTAGCAATCACAGCCCTCTAGTTCCACAGAACTTTGCACATTTACTTGACCTGTTACACCATTACACTGATGCTGTCTGCTATATAGATTTATCAGTTCTGTAATAGGCCCCACAAGAAAAGTGTTGTGCCATTCCCAAAAGATCTATTCCCTGAACCAATTCTTTGAGCCTATTAGGCTCT
>WWET01000566.1:259837-306579 GCA_011038615.1 Limnodynastes dumerilii | reverse complement strand
ACTGACCGGACCGAATTCGCGTCTGCCCGCAGGTGCCGCTCCCGCCATGCAGAGCCTGCACAGGCGCAGTGCTTCTCATGGTGGGACTTCATTTTTTTTTACAAAGTCCCAGCAGAGAGCCACTGCGCATGTGCGGGCTTTCCAGACGCACGAAGAAAGCCAGCGATGACAGAAGAAAGTTCAGACGTCATCACGGGATTCAAAGAGAGCGAATTCGAACTTGCCTGAGCTACGTTCAGGCATTCTTAGTAAATAGAGCCCTATCTTACCTCTATCTACTGCAGCCCAGCCAGCTCTGCATAGCACGTGACTGCATGAGTCACATGGGCTGATGATGTCACAGGGTCCTGTCTTCTGTATGTGAAGCAGTGCTGTGGAATTTCTCTCCATAGCGCTGCTATAGAGGGTCAAGGTGGATAGACTGTCCATCCACTGTGACCCTCAATTGTAGTGCTGCAGAGACAGACTCCACAGCACTGTTTAAGATGCAGGAGAAATGTAAGTACAGGTGCAATGGGGCGATTGCTGGGCCCCATAAGCTTCTGGGCCTCACAGCAGTCGCACCCATTGCACCCCCTATAGTTACGCCCCTGTCACAGATCACTCTAACACTGGATCAAATGTTTTTACATTTTATGTCCTGGCTGTCACTTATTTAAAGAGATCAATGGGACAAAATACTGAGCATGTCAAGCACTAGAGCAGGGGTTCACAACCAGTGGTACATGAACCATTGTCTGGTGGTACTCAACCAATTGTATGTGTACATGGGCCACCTCATGGATAATTTCTATGGAACAGATTCACACCTTAGAAGATGATGCTTCTTAGGTGCTGATTTTTAGGTATGGAGCCATTGCACTTGCTTAGTCATATAGACTATGCAATGTACGTAGTGGTTACGTACGTAGTGTCACTAAAGACCACACCTAATGATTTAGGTAAAAGGAGGCGCGCCAGTGCTGCCTCGGGGAAAAGTGGGTGGGGTTATTATGGTAAGGGGCGGGGAGGGCGCGGGGAAGCGATCATTCTTAAGAAGGATACTATGCACGGTTATTTAAGGTAGCCCTATGGCACTCTTGAGTGTCATTAGGCTCCTAAAAACAGGGATGGGTTGTGGGGCTGGAAAGGTGAGTTAGATGCGGATCCGGCCACACCTATCTCACTCTTAATTGTGAATACAGTCCTGTAACCCTAAAAACGCCACACTTTAACTTGTTCTCAGTAATAAATAATAAGCATACATTGGAACAAATAAAGAGGCATTTTTTTTATTACATGCCAGCAGCAGTTATGTGTTACAAACTAACAGACAAATCTGCCGATGAAGTAGTAAGTAAGCAGTCACAGCCAGCATGTGTTGACACTAAAAGTTGTATGTGACCCTGTGGCCCATTATTTCTGGTGCCTAACATAACAAACACTAATACTTTGCCATTAGCCTACATCTTCTACAGTCTACTATGCAAAAAACTGTAGTAAGCAAATGCATCTTTCCCCACATCCTAATTGTTTTATGAAGCAGTATCGTTACTATTATGTTGCCACTGTTATCACTGAACATTGGTCCATGTACTGTGTTACAGTAAATAATGTATAAGTACAATTTATGTTATGCTCTCTTCCATATATCACGACTAATTAGGATTATTTCTATAAAATGACATCCTCACAGAAAATAAGCTGGTGGGGTTTATTGCAGTCATTTATATTCAGCTCCAGAAAGATGACTAACCATGTTTGTTTTCAAAAAGAGAAACATCATTTGCAATTTGGCCATTGCTAAAGAGATGGCAATATCCCTATTATCTGTCATTAAATCTACATTTTGGAACTGAAATAAAGATTTTCAGTACAAAAGGAAAGCAAAAAAAAAATAAAAAAAATGTCCCCAGTAGGCATATTTATATTCCAGCACAGCAACAGTACACAAACTAAACACGAATCGATCCCCTGAAGCAATATCTTTTATTCCTAAGCCAGGTTTTGATTATCATTGGCAGTATATTCAAATTACACTTTAAGTGTCTCAGAGATGCAGAAATTATTTCAGGGGGGGAACACCGCAGTTATATTAGAAGCTAAAGTTGAAATTTCAAAAGAAATGAAGTGTACCAGCAATGGAAATTGATTCTATCAGTCAGTTCCTGTGCCATATAGCAAGCGTAGAAGATGCTAGGATCACTGATTAAATAGGATTCAGAAGTGCCACGGGCTAAATATGGGCCTTCTACTCCCTGAGGTCAGAGCTGCACCTGTCAGGCTTCACTGCTTGATACCCAGCTTAGGCTGGCAGGAGAAGAGCACTGGTGTATGTCGAATGCTTCAGGCACAGTCAGGGGAATTGATAGGCATTACCTGACTAAACGTCAGGCATGACAAACATTGCACTCTGCAGGGAAGGAATCTGGCTCTCTTATCATGAATCAGTGGCCCTAGAGTGTGTCATCTTACCTCATGATTCATACCAATGGGGCCTATCATAAATGGAGATAATTCCATGGGAGACACTGCTAGTTTATCAAGCAAACTGAGGCGCAGTAAAAAAGAGATTTGTAACCTATAACTAAAGTCATATAAAATAGAAATGCATTCCTCATATCACAGTGACACAGGGTGGCAAAACTTTCTCTTGGGAAACATAACCTCCCCCCAGAGTTATTCCTAATATTACTTTATAATACTGCATACTGTCAGGAAGACAATGCACACCTCCATATTGTCCCAAATTTGTGATGAGCTAAAGGAGTGTGGCTTATTACTAAGTGAGTGGTGTATTCAGCAAAGACGGTCATTATGGGAAAAATCTGGGCAGGTATGTAATAGTGATTTATTATTCCCAATTTGCCATCCGAGCATCTGAACACTAAAATGTGAGCTAGCTAGATATCTATATCTGTATCTATATAAATATACATAGTAGGGTGCCCCAAAAATGCTTATGTACCTCTGTAAAGCAGCCTGTAAAATCATTGCTAAATAGGATCCTGTGGTTATACTGCAGCTATGTTCATGAAAAATACAAAGTTCAGTAAAGATGGCACTAAGATAACTCTGTTAGATCAGTCTTTACAAGCTAATCCCCATCTGCCTTTTATTGTAAGAAGAATAAAATGATAAATTTGCTTTTACTATTATATTACTTTTATTATTAGACCAGATTTATATTTCTGATTCCCCCCACCTTCTGTGCTTTTCAACAGGATTACAGCCTGTGAACACATCTTTACTGATCAGAATGCTTTATGACCCATCCAGACTTAAAAAGACACTATTCCCTTTTAAACCGACCATAGACTAGAGTGGCCCAATCATCCAATTATAATCGCTGTAGAGTATGCTCAGGATGGATTTTACAAATGGCTAATAATCATACCAGACACGCTCTGGCATGATTACTTTTATTGACATTTATTTTAATTTATATTGGACATTAGCACCAAATATTTTAATTAGAGCCAATCAACTCACTGAATGGCTCCCCTTTCTGCTAGGATTATCGGTCCCAACAACAGAGGTATATGGCACCGATAACGGGACCTTTCCTTGGTGGGAAATCATTCTGTTTATTGGTTCACCTCCTGCTGAGATCAGTAATCTTCCCAGTGACCAGCTTTAGTCTGTGTAAAGTGTGTGTAGGGGATCCTTCTCCCTGTATACCCATCTAGACTTCTGAAATCTTCAACACATATTAGTTGTGAGAACAAGGTAGGCCCTGACTTTCATTACATTTTTTTTATTTACTTATACACCAGATTGCATATAAATTTAAACAGTATATAAACAGTATACAAATGACAAAACATACAAAACTATACTAAACTGTAAAATAGGGCAGACATAAAAGCAGCCAAACAAGCAGCAGTGAGTGGGGAAACCATGACTATAAGCATTAGATGAGTGAGGGTGCAGCATACAGAACCTATCTGAGGTTTAAAGACCAGGGTAATGGTCCTCCTGGTCCCTCCATATGTCTTCTGTAAGTTCATCCCTCTAACTTAGAGTGTTAGCTCACGTGAGCATGGCCCTCCATCCTAGTGTTGTTCCCTCCTCCAACTCTCCCTCCTCACTTCGTACCCTCTTGTCCCCATCTGCTACCCTTTTACCCCATCCCCACCTGGTGGCTCCCTTCCCTCCTCCCTGATATGCCATTCTTGACACATCGCATTTTGCCTTGCTTCGCTTTATTGTATTTTTGTGACATTTATGTTGTATTTTATTATGTACAATGCTGTCCATCCCTTACCCTGTATGTTTGCACTGTATTTTGTTGTTGTACTTTGTACGGCGCTGCGGACACCTTGTGGCGCCTTAAAAATAAACAATAATAGTAATAATAATAATAATAAATAAAACAAAGGTCTATGCATCCAGGAAGGTTGTAAAGGACACAGGAACACTTTTTCTAAACGTAATGGTAGGAGGACACAAGGGGAAAGATTACAATCTGTTGGTAAAGTATCATGCCATTTTCTTTATTAACCTGTAGATGAATGAACATTTGTTGTGTTTATTGTATGTATTAAGCAGGCATTAAAATGTAATACAACAGCAAACTAAATTCTATTGTTTCTCCACAGATCCCATGCATGGTCCACGGAAACTGCAAGTGGTGGAAATTCAGTCTAGGCAAATAACCATTCGTTGGGAGCCCTTTGGATATAACGTTACACGTTGCCACAGATACAACCTGACCATTGTCTACAGGTACCAGGTTGGAGGACAGGAGCAAGTAAGAGAAGAAGTGAGCTGGGACGCAGAGAGCACACATCCCCAGCACACAATTACACAGCTTACACCTTTCACCAATGTCAGTGTCAAACTTGTGCTCATGAATCCAGAAGGCAGGAAGGAGAGTGAGGAACTTGTAGTTCAGACTGATGAAGACGGTAAGTTTAATACTTCAAATGAACAATATATAGCACATATTTATCATTTCTAAGCTCCGCTATGTGTATACACAGAATAGTTTATTCAACAAAATAAGGACAAATAAATTATTACTGCCTAAATCAGAGGTTCAAAATCAGTGATATGTGTACCAGTAGTGGTGTGTGAACCCCTGCTTGGTATTACGCAGGGCAAATTGGCAGTTACAAGGGGATACAGCATCCAGAAGTATATGTATTTTAGCCATGAGTGACCAAATGACATAGGGCATATTTAATAAAAATGTGTTGGGGACGGAGTGGTATATGTTAAAATGGATCTGAAAAAAATTAAATATGTGATATATACCGGTATATATTGGAAGTGGGTATGTGTCTGCATCATAATGTCACACATTTAAATCTACAGGAGTCTGAGAAAATTCGAGATGTGGAGGGAGGGATGGAGGTGGAAAAGAAATTAAGGAGAAGCTAATCAGGATAGAATGGGATTGATCAGTGGTATTTAACCTGATTCCAGAATTGTACCTGGCACATTTTCAAATAAGGGTTGAGAGGCCCAAAGTGTATTTAAAATGCTGAAAATAGTTTGTTAATATGTTATATTTCAAGAAAATACTTTATATTCTTTTACCACTAAAGGGTCATTTAACGTGTGCTGCAAGTAACTGGCAAAGCATTATGGGCCTTTTTTTGTTTTATAACAGTGGAAGGGCCATAGGTTGCCAATAGCACAGTGTAAGATAACGAAAAGGAGGTTTAGTGATTCGAGTTACTCTCACACAAATAAAATAGCATCTTACAATATTGATTATTAGATTCCTTTTTTTAGCAGACCTCTTAGAGATGGATGGAGAGTTTGACTTACACCAAATTCAGATAGTGTATTTTGCATCATGCAGCCCTGAATGTCTGACTCTGTCTTACACTGTCTTTTCTTGAAATATAACATATTAACAAATTATTTTCAGCATTTTAAATACATTCTTCACCTGCTTCATCTCTAATGATGATGATGGTGATGATGATAATAATAAAGGGAATGCAACCAGATGCATATGCTGGAGGTGTGGATGAATGTGACAATATGTACAACTTAACAAATGGGATAAAATACAATGATTTTCTTCAGCCCATTTTGCAACCAAGTCTGCATCTGTCCCAAAGGACCTAATTACGGTTGAATCCATTGTTACCTTTTGAACATATGCCTATTTTGTCTTAATCTTAAATTGAATTTGAAGTTGTGCACACCATAATTCTATGTCCTGCATTCACATGCTGCTACTTATACCATATTGTAGGGAAAAATGTTAGTTATAAAATACCCAGTTACATATTTCTTAACAATACTAAGCAGCACACATGACTATATTGTATTAGTAATAAAAACAAATGTACAAACATTCCCATATCTTTCAAATAAAATTGAAGGACAGCTCTTGTTGTTGACCAAATGGAAATGACAACAAACTCAAATACACACTTACATAATATAGCTGTACTGATAACAATGAGGTTGTATTTAGCCCCATTAACATGGCAAATGATCTGATTATCATATGCAAAAAATATACGGCAGAGCACCACCCAGAGGAGGTGCTGGCAAAACCATTAACTGAATTATTCAACCAGTAACTAATAACTGGAGTGATTCCAGAGGACTGAAAATAGCAAATGTCGTCCATCTGCATAAAAGTGGAAGTAGGGAAGAAGCAGAAAACTACCCACCAGTGAGTCTAACATCAGTAGTAGGGAAATTAATGGAAACACTGTTAAAGGAACAAATTTTATAGTATCTTAAATCCAGTAACTTACAGGATCCCAAGCAGCATGGATTCACTGGGGGAAGATCATGTCAAACAAATCTTATTGAATTGTTTGACTGGGTCAGTAAAGTATTAGATAAAGGGGGAGCTGTAGACAAAGCTTATCTTACAAGATAGACAACAGAGGGTTGTAATAAATGGAATCCCTTCTGGGGATGGTAAGGTAACCAGTGGAGTACCCCAGGGTTCTGTACTTGGACCAGTGCTATTTAATATCTTTATAGGTGATAATGCCTGTGGTATCGAGGGAAAAATATGTCTTTTTGCAGATGACACAAAGATATGTAACGGTAGACATGCCAGGAGGGGTACAGAAAATGAGGAATGATCTGTGTAGACTGGAGGAATGGTCAAGAGTGTGGCAACTGCAGTTTAATGCCAAAAAATGCAAAATAATGCACTTCAGGCACAAAAACCCAAAAGCTCAATATTTCCTTAATGGCATTACATTAGAATCTACCGAGGAGGAAAGGGATCTAGGAGTCATTATTTTATTTCATGCCAAGCAATGTAACAAAGCAATGAGAAAGGCAAGTCAGATGCTTGATTGCATAGGGAGAGGAATTAGTAGCAGAAAGAGAGAAGTAGAGATACCCCTTTATGAATCATTAGTAAGACCTCACCTAGAATACTGTGTTCAGTTCTGGAGGCCATGTCTCCAGAAAGAGACTGTGCAAAGAAGAGCAACTAAAATGGTCCATGGCATGTGTCACAAATCATACCAAGAAAGGCTAGAGGAACTAAACATGTATAGCTTGGAGCAGAGAAGGGAGGGGGGGGACATGATAGCAGCTTTCAAATACATCAAGGGTTGTGACCGGATAGAGGAGGGTGACATTTTTCAAAGGAAGAGGTGTAATAGAACAAGAGGGCATGGATACAAACTGGAGGGTGGTAGATTCAGAGGAAATGTGCGGAAAAATTACCTCACTGAAAAGGTGATAGATAAGTGGAATATTCTCCCATCTGAGGTGGTTGAGGCTAACACAGTAGAACAGTTTAAACATGCTTGGGATATCCTAAATCTCAAACTAAATTCAGAGTAAATACGTCTAGGGTCAGTATAGTTTTAAATAAACAACTGGGCAGACTGCATGGGCCGTGTGGCTCTCATCTGCCTTCACTTTCTATGTTTCTATGAGACAAATGGAAGATAGTACCATTATATCGCATTGCACTTGCAGCACATCTAATGTATACAATATATGTCCTGCACACTCGGCCCAGTTATTGTACCCTGTGGTCATACTGAATACTTTTGATATATTTATTTGACCGTTTGTATGGGGCATTAGTGTGAGGGATCTTTATAGAAAAAGGTGAAGGTTAGATGGTGCTGAATTATTATCGTCTTCATGTATCTAAACCTGTCCTGTTGTAGTTAAAAAAACATAACCGTCCCTAGAAACATATGTTAGATTGCATTCCCAGGGTTTATAACACATTGTAAAGCACACAGCTTACGTTACCTGACCCCGTTCCTTCTCTGCAGGCATAAACATTTACAGGTCTAAGAATCAAAATATATATATTTTTTGTAAGAGTGACATTTCAAACACTGCTTACTTCACATGCAGGGCTTGGAAATGCCCCTAATTACATTAAAGGGTTTTTTATTTTTCTGTTTGTTTATAAAGTATTCTAGAAATACATGTTAAATGTTCTAAAATAAATGTAACAACAAGTAGCATTGTTCCTAGGAGATCTGTAAAGTTAGTATCCTCATACGATAATTGCTACCTATTACTGTATGGGCATGTACATAGGTTAAGTATTCAGCATCTATCTATAATATAAATTGACTCTACATGCCAGAAAGAATATGAAACAACTTAAGGCAATTAGGTGTATTTTTCCATGTATCAAGAGGTTAATAAGTTTTATAGTCAAAAGCTTACCACCCATTGTTTGTAGAGATGCGTTTTCAATATATTGGACAGCAAGTATACTTCTTTAAAAAATATATCTCTGTAAATGTTTTATTATGAAGCTTGATACTAACTTTACAGATATCCTATGTGTGTCCTGTGGAAGACATACGCAGTATTGGTGCCTGCCACACATAGGCAAACTTTGGCAGTCCCGGTGTTGTGGTAGTACTACTATTAGCATGTTTCAACACTATAGCAAGGCCTGAATACTGAAAAAGCATTATGGCTCTTGTTGTTTTACAACAGCTCAATGACTGCGTGACTGTCTGCTCTATGCTATGTGAAGGGGTATTTATAATTGATATTGCTTAATTTGTCAGGTGATGTACAAATGAGTAAACTCAAGTAGGGGTGTGGGTCCCCGATAAGAACGGACCTATATTGATCTCTCGATGAGGCATAGCAATCAATCCCCGGAGAACCGATTGCGGTGCTCCGAAAGTTAAGTGTTAACCCTAACCCTCCCTTCCCCGCAGCTTGACCCTAACCCTCCCTTCCCCACAGCCTGACCCTTACCCACCATTCCCCGCTGCCTGACCCTAACCCACCATTCCCCGCAGCCTGAACCTAACCCTCCCTTACCGGCAGCCTGACCCTAACCCTCCTTTGCTCGCAGCCTGATCCTAACCCTCCCTTCCCTGCAGCCTGACCCTAACCCACCATTCCCCGCAGCCTGACCCTAAACTTCCATTCCCCACAGCCTGACCCTAACAATAACTCTCCCTTCCCCAGAGTGTAGTTTACACTCTGTAACCCAGAGTGTAAAGTCCCTGGAGGGGTCCAGTGAAGCATCGGGTCCTGCGGCAGCGGGGTTTCCGAAAGCGTTTCCAAAAATGAATAGGTGATTATGCCGATCGGCATACTCACCCATTCTGAAAAAAAATTCTAAAATGGATGGGTATTTGAAATAGGGACAGCCTAAAAGGAACTTTTGGCTGTCCCTGTTTCTCGATACCATCCTTCTATGTGGGGACTCCCAACAAAATGGGTAACTCAAGTAGAAATCATGTTGTATATTGTGCTAAAATACATATTGTGGTACACAGTATTTCATACAATTTCTTTACCTTCCAGTTCCGGGTGCTGTACCCTTAGAGTCAATTCAAAGTAGCACATTCGAGGAGAAGATATTTTTACAGTGGAGAGAACCAGTTCAAACATATGGCATCATTACTCTGTATGATGTAAGTGATAATCTCTATTTATTTGTATATATCTATTACTACTAATGCACTGTCATTTTATTTATAGGGGTGTACATATTGTATTATATTTATTATTATTTAACAGGTTTTTATATAGCACTATCATATTACGTAGCTTTACAATATTTAAGCAACCGTTTACATCAGTCAGCAGATTATATTAAAGCATAATAACGCTTGTACAGGTCTGAGAGTTTGTTTTCTACATATATGTCAGCACTGGGTTATATTATTTTCACTATATTTATATTCTCAATATTTCAGCAGTGACTGAGTCCATGAATTCATAATTTAACATGACAGTTTGTGGAGAACTATATTATGTCCACATCAACTTCTTTGTATCAGTAATTTATTGTAAGCAGGTTGACTTTTGTCTAATGAATATGACTAGCTTTGGTAGCATGAACAGCAGAAAGACTAAATATAGCATAAGGGAAGTTGTTTTTCAGGAGT
Source organism: Limnodynastes dumerilii (assembly GCA_011038615.1). Classification (NCBI taxonomy): domain Eukaryota; kingdom Metazoa; phylum Chordata; class Amphibia; order Anura; family Limnodynastidae; genus Limnodynastes; species Limnodynastes dumerilii. The sequence continues at coordinate 296,269 of WWET01000566.1, read as the reverse complement.
TAGTTTTGTGCAGTTTGACATAGCTTTTCAATGGGACTTTGTCAGAAAAATACATTTCACGTGACCATTAATTTGATAGCATATAGAACATTTTTCCAAGCTGAATGCATACATTAATACTCTCTGTATGGAAATCTAAAACGTACTATTCATGCATGTGAATGATAAATAGGCAAATTTAAGGGACAATAAAGTAAAAATAACACAATGGTCATTTTCATTGTATTCCACCTGTGCTTCTTACCAGGAAGCCTATTATAAGAGGTATCATTTAAAAAGTAACCTACCATTTATCTGAACGCAAGTTCCACACAATTATATATACTCATAGAATAAAAAAAAAAAATCTTCCCTGTCTAACAGTCAATCTTTACCTGAGCACATTGGAAGCTGAATGACAATGAATTGAGCAGTCTAAACTGTCAAGCCGTAATCACCAGTAATACCCATCATCTAACTCAGTTAGCTGTTGTTTCCCTGCTTTTAACCAGATAGACCGGCATTGTGATACAGGAACTATGAAAATGTAATGATTATAGCAATACAGAATATAATCGTGCAGTTATAATTTATTTCTGCTATATGTATATGGTTTTTTACAGCTACATTCAAATATTGAGCTGCCTTTAACACAAGGACCTCTTCTAAATAATTAGTGCATTTAAATATATAGAACAGAAGGACAGCAGTGTTTTAATAGAGAAAATCTGAGATTAATAAATAAGACATTGCTTGAATATTTTGCTGACACCAGAGGAGTATAGGAAGAGCTGGCTGTGGAAGTGTGTGAAGTGGCAGATGGGAGAGAAAAAGAGAAAAAACCCTGTTCTTTTTGACTGTCAGTCAAATTCCTGACAATTGGTGGAACTCTTAAGTCATGCGCTTTTGCCAAGTCAGAGTTGTCAGATTTTGACAGTTGGAAAAGGGAACAAAAGATTACTGAAATATTGCTTTGTTTTGTCCCTGACATGTAACTGTCCTAAACAATGGCTTTGAAAGGAGATTCCTCTACTACAGTAAGCCACAACCAAGTGTTTATCAGGTTGGCATTCTCACCCTAGTTTAATTTCACCAGTGTGCGGTAATTAAAAGCAGAACAGGTCAGGATTGACTTGTTTTGATTGTTCCATATTTAATAATGCACCAATTAGATCCACAAAAGATAAGAATCAACTATCAGTCAAGAAAATAATTGGCAATGAGCTGCTGGGCTTGAAGTGCTTACTTCTCATTTCAAACCAGTTTCCCAATTAACAAAGTCTGAAAACTTATAGTTTTATTAGGTATGTGCCAAGGAATGTGATTCAGAATGAATGAATGATTTCATATTGTGAGATATTATTCTATAGAATAAATATTTTTATTATTCGAGTTACAATAAGAAATGATAAAATGATACATTATAGTCAGGTTTGCGTCTTATTGGTTTTCTGAAACGCCTAATTTACTAGAGAACAATTAGTATCTTAATAAATACATTTTCAGAGTTACAGATAAAAAAAATACATTTGCTTTCAAATATATATGAACTACATGTTATTGAAATATTATAGAGGAAATTATGATACACAACCAGATCCTTTTTTAAGTCAGTGAGGCTACAGTCTTAGAACCTATAAATCTCAGCGGTGGGAGTCAGCTCTTAGAAAATGTTATTTTAGAAATAGACATAGCCAAAAGCTCATTTTCGGCTGTCTCTGTTTCATAAATAGCGCTTAAAAAAAATATAATAATTATGAATATGTAAGTATGCGGATCAGCATACTTAGCTATTCATTCTGTGGAAACGCTGCTGCAGACCAAAGGTGAGTAACACTCTATGGGGAGTTTTAGGCTTAGCCTGCAGGGAAGGAAGGGTTAGGGTTAGGTTAATGAAAGGGGATGGTTAGGTTAATGGAAGGAGAGTCTTAGGGTTAGGCTGAGGGTACAGGAGTATTAGGGTCAGTCTGCGGGGAGGGGATTCTTAGGGTGCAGCTGCGGGAAAGAGAGACTTAGGGTAAGGCTGCAGGGAGGAGAGAGTTAGGGTCAGGCTGTGGGGAAGAGTGAGTTAAGGTAATGGAAGGGGAGGGTTAGTGTAAGGAATAGGGTAAGGGTTGGAGTTAAAGTTATACTTCCCATTTGCTATAGGATCTTCTTTCTTTCGTCAAGCGATTGCTTCTCCTTTGCGAGGAAGAGGCAACCGATTCCCCAGCCAATTCGGAACTGGCTTGGAGAGAACGGCCCTTTTGAAAAAGAGGCATTCACAGCTGTGACCCACACCCGCTCTAAGCCTATATTCATTTTTTTTACCACCAGGAATAGTTCCTTAAATGGGATTGGGACACAAAAGTACTTAGGAATGGTTACTGAGTGCAATAGTATTCGGGCTCTTCCTAAAACCAGTGGCCATTGGGTTGCAAGGTAAAATAGATTTTAGCAGTCATTTTGTTGCTGTGGAACTACAGGCAGCAGCATGACCTGGAGTCCAATAGGGCAGCCAGGCATTGTGACACTCAGGGCCAGTGCTAAAGTGTTCGACACCCCGCTACAAACTATAAATTTGTGCCCTCTTTTTTTACAATTTAACATATAACACCAGTGATCATTATACATTGCAGAATCAGTGTGAGCTACTTGTCTATCCTAGTGACCACTATACAATAAAATTAGCATTCTTGTAACCACAATGCAGTAAAGAAAAAAAAGGTATTTTTGTGATTGTCTTTAAATACAGAAAACATTCCTGTAACCAGAATACATGTGAGCATTTTAAGAATACAAAGATCATTTTTATAATCACTATACAATAGCAACTCCATCATCATAAATTAATGACCTCCGAAAAAATCATTTACCCCTAACATATTATTAACTTACTCATACACAGGAAGAGTATATCCTCACATAATCAGTTGCAAGTAATAGCCCACTACAGACATTTTACACGTAACTTGTTTTAAAAAGGATTTTTCGACAATTGACAAAGGATTTTAAAATCACGTGACAGTAGTGTAATTGCATTCAATCTTCTTTATTTACTCTGAGAAGTTAAAACTATCAGGGCATATAACTTTTCCAGTTTTTCTGTTTATGATACTTCATTAAATCTCGGTTTTTATGTTTTTTGGTTTTTTTATTGTTGTTTTTTTTTTACTTCTCTTTACTCTGTTATCCAGTAACACTTCCGCACACATGTATGCATACTACATAAGGTCTGAGCAGAAATATATTTATTTATTCATTCATATACACATATCTCCCATTTGTCTTGATTCCATCTCTGATTTTGGGTAATTGCCCTGCTGTCCCATGTTCCAGTTTGTCCCAATAAGTGGGACTTTATTATACTTATTTATCATACTTGTTTTTAATGATTATTCATTTTGGGCTATTGATTTTGTGGTACCAGTTTCTATACTCTTAATTAGTATAGATTAGATCCTAGTAACTGCCACTCAATACGGACAACATCAAGTTCTCTACTTGGTGACCACAAAAGGCCAAAACATACCTGTAAAAATTCCCTAATGCCAATCCACCCCTGGTTATTTACTTCTTTATTGGCTATAGAGTTTTAATAGGGAGGTGAATTGTTCATTAAGACTGAGCTGTATTAATAGTAAAAGCATTTCTCACTTCTTATTTTTTTTTAATTCTACATGAACCAGCTAATGGACCGGATTCACAACCCCGTACTTGTAACTATTATACGCAATCTACGTATCGTTTTGTTACTTAGATTGCGCATATACGCAGTCTATGTAATGAAAAGATGCGTAGATTGCTGTAAAATAGTTATCACGCATGCGAAGTAGCTAGTGTCGGGAAATTAAGGACGTATGTGGAACAAGCACTGGGTTGTGAATCCAGTCCAATGTCATATATCATATAAGGGAGAGAAAATGGAAGTGGATGGAGATTTGTCACAAAAAAGCCTTATATATTTTTCAATTTCCCCATATCGATGCTTCTAGGTCCCAGAATATTTCACCTGAGTAATGCTTATCACTAATGCTCACTGTCTAGTCAGTGCATATTCTTTGCAATCCCTTGTATATCATTGTTTATTCATAGTGTAATTATATTTTCCTTTAGTTATTTGTGCATTGTGTCATTTCCCTATGTACAACGTTGTGGATCTATTATTGTAAATAATCAAAATATACCAGCTTCTTTCCATTATGGGAATTTGATTTTAATTACTGTTGTTATAATTTGTTTGAGACCTTGTTATGTTTAGCTTAAGGAAGATTTTTATTATTTATTTATATTGTTTAAGTATATTGTTTTATTGTAAAATGGAAATAGTTGTGATTGTCAGGTATTTTTTTTGTTAAGAAAAATCAATAAAAACACTTAATCCAATAAAGGAGAAACATGTGTGAAATAGAATGTCATTGTCTGCCAGGTACAATGAGTAACCTTGGAAATGATGTTTCTGTATATAGCAAGAACGGGTATTGAATGAATTCATAATAGAATAATGTTTTTCACATGTCTACAGTTTAAACTTTTATAAAATGTGCATTGTCACAATGCACAAAAACAAGTAAGACGTAACAGTGTGCAATGAGATGTCGCGCTGCAAAATCACCAGTCGGATATTGGATTTTAGCAATCTTCTGTATTATATATATATATTTTTTATTATAACTATTATTAATATTATTATTTGTTTATAAGATGCCGTAAAGTATCCGCAGCACTGTACAGTCAGACAAAGAATATACAAATAACAATAAAATACATATAATATAGAGGGTAAAATATGGGTGATAGAGTAGTCAAAAGTAAAAGAGGAGACACAAGAATGTAGGGGGTTGAAGAGGGAAAAGATTTAGAAGTTAGAAAGATAGGGGGAGGGGAGGCAGAGAGGTTAGGATGAGGAAGGGTGGGCAAGTCTGAAGAAGTAAAATTTGAGGGAGCATAGTCTATTTTGATGGGCTGGGAGGGAGAATGGATGGAGATAAGGGAAGAGAGGAAGCGTGCAGTGGAGAAGGAGAGAGCCTTGAAGGTAGTGGTGAGGAGTTTAAAGAGAATTCTGAAGCAGACAGGAAGCCAATGTAAAGACTGGTAGAGAGGTAGAGGTGGAGCTAATTGCTAATGCTAATACTGGCCCTGTTTCACAATTATATACCTTAGGGGACTTATCCAAGTCTCTTGTGTAAGTCCCCTTGACATGTAACATTGGCACATGCGGGCATCAGAAGTTCTTCCTTACGGAGCTTCCGCAGAAGGGGCCGACACTTAATGCATGTTGGGCATGTTAATAAGTGCCAGGGGTGGAGATCAGCAGTTCCACATGGATCTGCGTCAGTGTGGACACAGATCCGTGCGGAGATGTTAAGGTAGGGTTTTGGACAGGGGCGTGCACTCCCTTCTTCCATGCCTACTTACAGATCTATGTGCATACGTAGCTTGTGCGGAGATCTGAATCTGGTCCATTATAATTGGTAATGCTGGGTTTTATGTAACACATGTCCTACTTGCACTTGTCCTGATATTTGGAGTTGGAAAGCATGGAGTGAGTTAACCATCTCGGCTCATTTTACTAGTGCATCCTGGGAGCAATTTGTAGAGCTCGCACAAATGGTTAACAGTAATACAATTTCTATTCTAGTGTATAAGAAAATTGTGTTTGTCATTTTTCGAGGACAGATATGACTGTAGTCATATCTGTGTAGTTGGATTGTGAAGGAAAACAACTTAAAGGTGTTTATGTTTAACACTAGTAATCCATCTGCAGCTAATTCCCAGTATCCATAAAAGCATTAACTCATTACAGTTTCACTGAATCCCTTCTTTGGATGCAGGTCTTGAAGAGTCACGGGGAAGTTGACACGATAGAAAATGTCTGACGATGCATACATCAGAGGGGTTTACTAGATAAAAATGTAATCTGACTCTGCCAACTGAAGACTTTCCATTGACTTTCCTCTAATTCATCTTGCTTCTTTTCACAGATCTCCTACAAGGCAGTCAGCTCCTTCGACCCCGAAATAGATTTATCAAATCAAAGTGGTCGGATTATAAAACAAGGAAATGAAACACATTACCTGTTCTTTGGATTGTATCCTGGGACAACATACTCCTTTGCAATAAGAGCCAGCACAGCCAAGGGATTTGGCCCACCTATCACAAGTCAATTTACAACCAAAATCTCAGGTATTATATTGAATGATGAGATTCATTTGCTATCTCTAGATGTATTATATTATCTGTCTTTTGATGCCAAGCTGAAATGGAGATAGTCACTATGACAATAATATAATCTGGAAGCTTTGCTACCATCAAATGAACCTGCTGTATTTAAAGCCAGATATTTAGGAAATGGAATAAAAGGAAAATAATGTATGTGCAAAGCCAAGTCCTCTACAGTATTGGATAAAAAGAGCTGTTTCTGTGCCACATACCAGTAGATATCACAGTGTTAGGGGATGAATTTGTGCTTGCTGTAGATTTTTAAAAGGAGAAACATTGTTTTAATATCCAGACAGATGATTCAGTCATTTACACTTAAGCTGGCCATACACTAGACGATTATCGGGCCGATCATCCAAGCATCGATTGAAAAATGGCTGTCGTGTATGGTCAGGATGAACTTTTCAAATGCCCAATAGCCATAACAGAAACTCTCTGGTATGATTATTTGATTGTTTTACATGTTTCATTTAAATCGGTATTGTGTAGTGGATGGGCATTTGCAATTGTTGGGTCTACTGTCACAGCAGTTTGAGTTTCTTTAGTGCTGTGACAGTGGATGCAACAGAGGGAGAGAGGACACAGTGTCCTCTGCCTCTGTGTGTTCTGTCACAGCGCTGGGCAGCTGTCACTGTGAGAGGTTTGACACTGTGCTGCAGAACCTCTCAGACTATCTTTTTCATTCATAAATTTGTTTTTGCAGCCAGCCAATAGGCTAGCTGCATGGGTCTCCTGTCGAGATTGATGGGAGTCCCAGTCAATCAAAGAAGACTGCAGCCAGCTAATAAGCTATCTGCAAGGGTCTCCTGCTAGGATTATCGATCCCAGCAGGGAGAAGTGTATGGTGCCGATATCGAGACCTTTCCCCAGGGGAAAAAAATAGTTCCGTTTATCGGCCATTTCCTACTGTTAGAGATAATGGGCCTGATCCAGAGCTACGTTTTTATTACGTTTCTTAGCGTAGCGTATTTACACTTGCGTATTTGCTATGCACTCCCCTTGGCAGTCCCCTTGGCCGTACGTACTTTAGCCGTGTTACACTTTCCAAACCCTACCTTTACTTTTCCAAACATAACTCCTGACGGCCGTTATGGCTGCACATGCTTACGCGCCTAAGCACGCCCATACTGTGCGATTTAAATGCCTCACCCCACCTCCGAAGCATAATTACAGGTGTCGTATGGCTGTCACGCCCCTTTGTACGTAGTTACGCTGAAGATACGTGACTGCCCCTTTCACTCTGAGTTACGTGGCGTAACATCTGCCGCGCGCATGCGCAGTAAATGCGAAATAGCGTTTTTACATCTCCGTCTAGCGTAAATACTCTAGCATACTTAGTTCTGGATTTACCCCAATCACCCTAGTGTATGCCCCACTTTACAGTACTTTTTCAGCAATGAAAGTGAGACTCAAAAGTAAAGGAAGTCTTAGGTGACCAACGATTGTATAATGCTCTAGACCAGGGGTTCTCAACCTTTTTTTGTTGAGTACCACTTACCCGCTAAGGAACCAGGTGAAGTACCACTTTGCCAAAATTATTTATTTACAGAGTCCAAAATATTTAACTTTAAAAAAAATATAACAATTAGCGTAATATTTATATGTAAGGTTCAGTTCAGGTTAATTTTAGGCTCAAGATTTAATTTTCCTCTTCTCATATTATTTATTATACCTCCCCCATTCAGATACATCCTACTCCCCAAATTACATATTACACTTCTCCTGGAAATATTATACCTTTCCCCATATGATGTATTAGACTCCTGTTACATCCCTCTCCACACATTACACCATCCACCCACCCCTCTGTTACATCCCTATCTACAAATTATACCTCCCCTAATGTTCTTATCTCCCTCTCCACATATTATACCCCTACTCTTATCTTCCTCTTCACATATTACACCCCCTACTCTTATATCCCACAACACACATTACACCCCCCTACTCTTCTATCCCTCTCCACACATTACACCATCCACCCACCCCTCTGTTACATCCCTATCTACAAATTATACCTCCCCTAATGTTCTTATCTCCCTCTCCACATATTATACCCCTACTCTTATCTTCCTCTTCACATATTACACCCCCTACTCTTATATCCCACAACACACATTACACCCCCCTACTCTTCTATCCCTCTCCACACATTACACCATCCACCCACCCCTCTGTTACATCCCTATCTACAAATTATACCTCCCCTAATGTTCTTATCTCCCTCTCCACATATTATACCCCTACTCTTATCTTCCTCTTCACATATTACACCCCCTACTCTTATATCCCACAACACACATTACACCCCCCTACTCTTCTATCCCTCTCCACACATTACACCATCCACCCACCCCTCTGTTACATCCCTATCTACAAATTATACCTCCCCTAATGTTCTTATCTCCCTCTCCACATATTATACCCCTACTCTTATCTTCCTCTTCACATATTACACCCCCTACTCTTATATCCCACAACACACATTACACCCCCCTACTCTTCTATCCCTCTCCACACATTACACCATCCACCCACCCCTCTGTTACATCCCTATCTACAAATTATACCTCCCCTAATGTTCTTATCTCCCTCTCCACATATTATACCCCTACTCTTATCTTCCTCTTCACATATTACACCCCCTACTCTTATATGCTTAGTGTGACAGGCTGCAGGCTTAAACTGATCTTTACTGACACACTGAGTAAAAATCTGCTTAAGTCTGTCTCTATTATACTAAACAACACTACAGCATTGCAGCAAGAGGACTGCCTGCCGCGTACCACCTGACAGAGGTACGCGTACCACCAGTGGTACGCGTACCATGGGTTGAAAACCCCTGCTCTAGACATGAACAAAACGGAATATTTAACGTCTATTAAATCAAGCCCTTTGACCTGTTTGATGGCCTTATAATTTTTTATAGGTGTCATTAGTTGTCATTAGTGACATATCAGCATCTCAGTATTGTCTCTTATTAGACTCCAGTAAAAAGGACTTGGGGCAAGATTTACTAAACTGCAGAAAAGGAAAAGTGGAGATGTTTTCCATTGCAACCAATCAGATTCTTGTCCAGCCCCTACTGTAAAATTTACATTCCCCCCACCCTCCAGGCCACCTTTGTTATTTGCTGCTGTGATATTTGCAGCAGCACAAACTCTTTCACTCCTGGCTGCTTGAACAGTCAGTGTATAGTCCTCACTGCTAGCTGGCTTTCTGTTCCCCTGGTTGTTGCTAGGCAACTGGAATGCACTAGCACAGTAAGGCCTGCAAAAGCCACCCCAGGTGCTAGCCTGATTAATGGCTCTCAACTGTTGCCTAACAGCCAGGATTCAGACCAACCAGAGCTGGGATACTCTCCAGCTCTGATTGGCTGTTCAGTGTTTAACTACCCAGCAAGGAAAACTCTTCCATTTTGGTGATATTGAATGCTCTAGCTTTTTTTTTGTCAGTTTGCATTTGGTTTAGTGCAGCAGTATTTTTGGCCAGTTCATGCTTTGTTCTGCTGCCCTATTGCCTTGATATCCCTGCTCTTGTCTTTCCTTGTCTTGCTATTTGTTATATCTGTCCATTTCCTCTGCTCATCCCTTCTATCTCAGGGTTGCCGACTCTCCCGGAATGTCCGGGAGACTCCAGAAATTCGGGCAGTACTCCCGGTATCCCGGGAGAGGCAGCAAATCTCCCGCAAGTGACTTGAGGCCCGTGGTTTCACTGAAACCACGGCCTCAGGTCCTGCCCCCCTGCCTAGCAACACTAGTATACTAGTGTTGCTAGGCACAGGAAGGGACTTGATGACGCAAATTGCGGCATCAAGCCCCATCCCGACCCCTATTTCAAGTTAAAACGGGGCAGTATGAGACAGGGGGCGGAGCCTAATGACGCGCTTTACATAAACCGCGTCATTAGGCCCCACCCCCTGCATGCGTCGCTAGCTTCTCTGGGATCTCCCGGAGAGAAGCTGCCAAAAGTCGGCAACCATGTTCTATCTGTGTTTATTACCTGGCTTCCTGCTCTCCTCTCACCAATGTGTTTATCTCTCTAACCTTGAACCTTGCTACCCTGCCTGTACTGTTTATGTGTATGCATTGTCTGCTACCTTATATTTCTATTATCCTCTTGTGTACTTGCCCTACTACACCAGCATATCCTCCAACATTTTGTAATGGAAAATCGGTACAACTGGGGGGCATGTCCATGAAAGGGCGTTACTTGTTCAGTGAAGGGGAGGGCCTTCAATCTGCTCTCATATTACACCTAATCGTATGAGCTAACAACTCGCAGGAGAAGGTCTTGTCACTGTAGCAGAGCTGTAGGAGTCTTTAGATGCTGCAGGACTGGAAGGTGAGTATAGGGGGGAGGGAACTGCTAGGCCAGAATCCGGTACAAGAGCCTTTTTAGCCGGTACAGACCATTAAAAACCAGTACTGTGCCTGCTAAATAGGTACAGTTGAAGGGTATGCACCAGCATTGATCTAAGAGTACCTGTCCCAGTCCTCTCCTGGAATGTTGTCTTCATTTGTAGACATGGGGCCTGATTCAGAGGCTGAAAATAAGAACTTAAAGTTACACCTGGGCAAAACCATGTTGATTTCAGGTGGAGTCAAGTTAATTTTATTCTATGCATGCAGGGAGAATGCTTTGCTTTTACTTATTGCACACAGATACCTGATCAGCTTTTCACTTTTAAACTGCTAATTAGACTTGAGCTGGGAAACATTACCTTTTAACTATAATACTGTTGCAACAAATGAAATTTGACTCCCCTGAAATCAACATGGTTTAGCCCAGGTGTAACTTTAAGTTCTTATTTTCAATCTCTGAATCAGGCCCATGATCCTTGTCTGGTTCTCAGAATTCTGTTGTGTCTTGTTATGTCCAGTTCTTGTCTGCTCTCAGTCTTCCCCATCCTTGTTTAGTGTTGGTTCTTGTCTGTATTGGTCTCTGTTGTGGTTTGTTCCTGCCTTGTCTCTTGTATTGTCTAAGGGAGGATTCTAACCCCAACCCTCTCTCTAATCCTTAACCTAACCCTCCCCTTTTATTACCCTAACCCTCCCTTCTGTGCAGCTTGACCCTAACCCCACCCTTACTTGCAGCCTAACCATAAGTCTTCCTTCCCCAAAGCCTGAATCTAACCCCCCCCCCTTCCCTGCAGCCTGATTCTACCCCTAACCCTCCCTTTCCCAGAGAATAAGCCTAAAAGTCCTCGAAGGTTGCTCTCCTCTCTGGTGGTCCGGTAAAAAAATCTTAAATGGCTGCTATTTGAAATAGAGACAGCCGAAAAGGAACTTTCAGCTGTCTCTACTTCTCATAGACAGCCATCGGTGTAAAAGCTTCCACTAATCCCCACCATCAGGGGATCTAGCAAAGACCTGGCCTCAGTTGGACTCCGCTCCCTGGTGTATGGCTACTGTAAAAACCTTACAGAGTTTAGGCAGGCAGAGGGGATGGGCCGCCCTGTCAAATGGATCTCCAGGCGTACGGGACTAAGTTTGGTATGTCTGGAGATCCACTGCGTAACACCTATCACGGGCATTACCAGAAAACGGGTGACTCTCAAGTGTGAATTTGGCCCTGTGTTTGTAAGTAGGCTTGAATGGTTTGCAAACTTTATTTTTTCAATAGATGTCAAAGCCTGTCCATATTGTATATGTCCTACCATTAGTGAAATGGGCAGGAAGGGGTCCAGGGGCCTGATCCAGAACAACGCATCGGAGCAAATTTACGCGTGGTGGAGACGTAAAATCGCCTATTTCTAAGTACTGCGCATGCGCACCATTGAAAATACGCTCATTAGCGTAATTGTGAACGTATGGGCCATTCACGTATATTTGTCACGTAAATACTTACGTATGGGCGTGCCTATTTTTTACGTGAGTCAACAATACGTTCGATTTACGTGAAGTAGGTTTGTATTTAAAGTGTACAGTATGGGCGTGCTAAGCAGCGTACGTTTATGTAGTCTATACGCCCGTTAGCGGACATACGCTGTTACGCGAAAAAAAGTTATTGTAGGGGGCCGGATCCAGAACTACGTCCATCTTCCATAGATGGATGTAGTTGAATAAACAGTAGATACTGCGCATGCGTGGTAGCTATTGTACGTAATCTGCGTATCGTTTCGATACGTAGATTGCGTATATGCTGTCTTTTAGATCTGAAAGACCGCATTTATGCAATCTACGTAAGAAAAAGATACGTAGATTACGGTAAAAAATTACTACGCATGCGCAGTAGTAAAAATCGCTAAACACCGGACGTGTATGTTATACATCCGGTACTCTGAATACGGGCCCTAATCTTGTTTTTTCTAGTTCATCATAATAAATGAGCAAAGTATATGTACGTTTAGAAAGTAACATTAAAGTAATTTTCTCTTTTTTCTATTTGTATGTTAGCACCCTCTATGCCAGCATATGAGCTGGAAACACCTTTGAATCAGACTGACAGCACTGTGACAGTTCTGCTGAAGCCGGCTCAGAGCAGAGGCGCTCCTGTCAGGTACGGGGGTGAGGAGACAAAAAAAATGATTAAAAAAATGAAATTGATTACATTCTTGAATATGTTCCTGGGGATCACTTTCTAAGCAGTGTGTACTGTGTAAACCATGTCTGCATTAGGGCTAATTAAATTAAATAACAGTAGAAAGGAAAGCACTTTGATGAGTGTCTGAGTATTGTTTAAAGCATTTGATCCAGATGCAAGTGGTTCAGTCTTTGAAGATGGAGAACAAAGCCGCATGTGGGTGGCTTATTCACTCCTGCAGTGTAATTTACTTGCTGTTATCAGCAAAATTCATTTCTTTCTGGATGGTTTTAAATTTAAGTTCTCAATATTTACCTGTGTAAAAGCTTGGCCAAAATAATGTGACTATTGAGTCGTGATCTCACAATAAAACAGCAGGTGGAGTTTTTAATGAAAGCACCCTCTGCAGGGCTGTCTACAAAAGCAGGTACTTGGACTCTAAAAGCAGCATGTTGCCTGGGAATGCCAAGGACAACATAAGGGTGCAACTCTTACTCTTCTCCATTTTCTCTATAATGAATGTTGCTTTTTTGGTACATCTGCATGAAACCAATGCTTGGGGCATACTTGCAATGTTTCTATCGTTACTTCTAGTTTAGGTGGCCTTGAATTTCTGTATCATTCAGCAAGTTTGGGGAATGAAGTGATTCTCAGTTGTCTTTTGCTACATTCATAAAATGCATTATCAGAGTCGTTAACAATCAAACCTGGCAATTGGCTCATATTTTCCCAGTGTGATTTTATGGTCTAACATAACACAATACATGGGTGGTATGCAATTATCTGCGGAGTAGTATTAGTGCATAGCAGCTAACATGTGCTCTCAATGCATTCCAATGGCCCACCATTGATGATTGCATATTATTTATATTATTGTTATTGCTTATTTATATAACTGCAGCACTTTGCAGAGAAGATTAGACATTCACTTCAGTCCCTGCCCCTATTGGAGCTACATCCTAAGGTACATACAAATACAGACTAGGGTTAATGTTTATCTACCAGTATGTTTTTGGAGTGTGGGAGGAAACCCACACAGATAAGGCCTGTTCTGGGAATCAAACTCATGACCTCAGCACTGTGAGACACAAGTGCTACTCACTGAGCCACCTAATAATGCAGAAGGTATGGATATACAAGTCATTTAAGAAGGTGTTGTCTCATCCAAGTGTAAATATTAATGCCATATTACATCTGTCAGTGCTTATCATATATAACTGCCATTCATTATTCAGTAGTCAAGAAGTTGTTTGTATATAACACTTGGGGGCAGATTTATTAAGCTGCGGGTTTGGAAATTGGAGATGTTGCCTATAGCAACCAATCAGATTCTAGCTCTCACTTTCTTTTTACATACTAGAGAATGTCAGATAAAATCTGATTGGTTGCTTTGGGCAACATCTTCACTTTTCCAAACCCGCAGCTTAGTAAATCTGGCCCTTGGATTGGGTAATAACACACAGACAGGGATGTAGGAGGGCCTTGCTTGCAGAATTACAATCTATAAGACAGCACAATTTATATGACAGTAGTATTTGATGCATAAGGTAAGTGCGGCTTACCACAAAAAGTTTTATGTGAACCATGTAAAGGGAAGGATAATAGGAAAGTAGAGATTGTTTATGGAGCACAAGAGGGTTTGAAGTGATGAAGGGCATTTTACAGAGTGGGTGCAGCCCAGAAGAAGTTCTGCATTTACTACATGTGGAATAGTGGCATCAGAATGTGAACTATCAAGTTAAGATATGTACTGTATATATAAATATGGGTGCAGTTTTGTTGCTGACTTTATGTTTATACAAAATACATATGTAGAGAATGACAGCAGACAGCAGGAAACAGGATACAGCAACACAAAAGTGTCTAGTGTGAGATATGTACCTGCAATTTACACATATATACGTATGCATGGTATGGTATTATTGAACATATAAGGTGGCTTTGTATCCTTGGGGAAACTTGAAATCTATATCATTTATAGTCATGAGTACTTTACCCTATATATTATTAATGTCATGCAAAGGATTTCAATTATTGCTTGTTGTAAAACAGAATCCTATATAGTGTACATAAAGAGTCATTTCAATGTAGTCCAGAATGTATGGCCATTCTCCAGCCTTATATGATGCACTTCAATCTCAGGAGAGTAGTTCCCATTATATGCCTGGGCTAAGACAGGGTATTGGAGCCCTAAAACCAATATTCTATTTTTCATTTTAGCACACACAATTTAATCATGTAATATTATCTACAAGTTTACTTTGCAATTCTGAATACACTTGCATTGTGTTTCATTGTTGTTTTGTTCTATCAAGATTAAAGTCTGTATCATAAAATTACATTTCCTGCTGCTGTAATGCTAAATCTTTGTCTATTAAATCTCACATTTCTGTATAATCAAAAATCTAGACAGGAAATCAAACCCTTTCTGGACAAAACTTTGATATTCATATTCTGAAAACTGTTAAAAAGACATATAAACTTGTTAATAAGAAAACATAAAAGTAATAAACTGTAGAGTTTAAAAACAATATTTATATTATGGGAAATATATAATTAGCAATGTAAAAATAATGTTAATATGTATTTATACTATTATTGTATTAATATTTATAGAGCAGTTACATTTTATCTGTAATTTCCAGTTTCAGAAGCCCTAAATTATTAATATTTCCATTTTATCTGACTACTCTTTAAATATATAGCATTCATAAAATGTATTCATCACCCACTTTGCAGAAACAGTGAAGGATAAGAATGCATGCTATTTATTTCTCAGGAACTGGTTACATAATAAGGCAAATAATGATGTTGGCATTAAATCACAAGGCCATGTGATGTTACTAATTCCTTGTGCATTCTTCAGTGGTTTCCCATGTATTATCGATTTAACCACCACCACAAATGTCTTATCTCTGAAAGTTTATATTTTAGTGACATTTAGATTTGTTTTGCCAAAGCAAAAACAAACCTTCATCAGGGTTGCTGACTTTCCCGGATTATCAGGGAGAATCCCAAAGTTCGGGCAGAACCAGAAAATCACCTGTAGGGGACTTGAGGCAGTGGTTTCATTCAAACCACAGCATCAAGTCCCGCCCCCGCCTAACAGCACTTTTATTCTTAGGGTTACTATGGGCAGAACGGGGCTTGATAACGCAATATGCATCCTCAAGCCCTGTCCCCATCCCTAGTAATACTAAGAAAAGGGGTAATTTCTGGCCAGGGGCAGGGCTTAAGACACAATTTGCATAAATAGTTTCCTTTAGCTCCGCCACATGTATTGCTTCCCTTTGGAATCATCTGGAGGAAAGCTTTAAAAAGTAGGCCATCCTGATCTACATATGGAGCTTCACAGAGGAATTGGTTTTCCTCAGCTATACCCAGAGCTGCCAAGAAGTTAATGCTTCCTACATATACCCAACTATCCTGGAAGTGACTTCATCATTTTGAAATGAATCTCATAATGCCCTTGCTTGTTCCTCCTTATCATAACAAATGATTCACATAGCAATAGCATAATTACTAATGGTTAGGGTTAGGGTTATGGTTAGGATAAGGGTAGCATAATTATTAATATGCAGAACCCACCTCTTTTAGCCACTTTTACCAAAGAAGCACCTTATATTTTCCATTCATAGTGTCATGTGAGCTCCACAGTACCCAAACATCCAACCATTATGGCTCTGACTATAGCACTCGGTAATGGAAGCTTATTAGTTTAAATATTGGTTAATGTCAGTATTATAGCATGTAGAAGACAACACTCCCATCGTCCATACCTCTCAACATTGTGTAATTAAAAGGCAAGGTTGCCCATTAGTGTAGGGTCATAGCCATGCCATGGGGTCTGCATAGTGCTCCTTATCCCTTCTTTATGCAAAACAACAATTAATGGACATAAATTCTAGACTCTATAGACATATGGGCCCTGATCGTGGCAGAGGGACAGAGCTTTTAAGTGCCTTCAGTCTTACATCCTTATATAGTTTTGACTAGTTTAGAACTGCTTGCAGATTTTACAGCTGCTTATAATTATATTTAATGGGCCAGATCCCGACCCCCGCACGCTATACTTGCTTGCAGTGGACTGAATTTACGCCAGGTAGAGGAGAATGCACATCCCCATCACTCCCCTCTATCTGTAGTAATTCTGGAAACTTACGCATTAAGAACCCTACCTTAACTTTTCTCTGCTTCTTCATTGTACCTTCTAATGTACTGAGTTCCGTACATTTGAAGGCAAGCTTCAGTAACATCTGGCGTGTGCATGCGCTGACGTTACTTGTCAAAGGACTTACGTTAATGATTTGTGTAAGTCCCCTGATGTTATTTGTTCTGGATCCAATCCAATGAAAATAAAAGACACACAACACCTAGAGCATGGAGTTTGGGGAAGTGCAAATACACTTTATAAAGTACTAATTTCAGGTAAAAAAAATTCCTGTACTTTCAGAAGGCCACCTCACAAACAATGGATCAAGCTTTAATGCTTTACCTGGAGCACCACATTACACATTCTACCGTGCCTAAGAGACTACCTTGCTCTCCTCATCTCACTATAGGCCAGACCCTGGAATGCTGGAGACATCTAAAACATAAACCTGATATCTCCTTTTTGTCCTGCCCCTTTAATTCAATTATTCCACAGGGGCTTTCTCCTCATTCACTTTTATCCTGGGTAGATGCTGGTTTGCTCCAGATGGACCAGCTGGTGCAGCGGAGGACCGTACTCGTGGAGGACCATGATCTCGAACAAAATTTCAGACTTGAGATTAGGGAACACTGGTCATACCTCCAGATCAGACATTATTTTAGAACCTCCCCCCCATCTCCCATTTCAAATGCCCTAAAACCATCTTTCAAGAGATGTGCTTGGCTTCTTCCCCACCCGAGCATACTATCTCCCAACTCTACCATCTCCTGTCAGATGCATCCCTATCCCGTCTTTCGTGCGAAGGACCTTAGCACCCCACTCAAAGACGACAATTGGGAGAGGATTTTTCAAGCCACCCACTCTGGCTAACTGAGCTTTAACCTTAATGAAACCTGATATAAAATTGGAATTGCCCACTTCCTAAACCCTTCTGGCAAGCTGTCTACTTATACCCGCAGCATTGTAGGGCTCCGGTCCGAAATGCCAATTTTCAAATCGGCCGTTTCCTCCCCAGCCAGTTGCGAACTGGCTGGGATTTTGATTGCTATGTCTTGATGAAGCATAACAATCGATCCACGGAGCACCGAAAAGTGGTTAAAAAATAGTCCCCCACCCCTTTCCCTAATTCTAACCCTAACCCTCCCTTCCTGGCAGCCTGACCCTAACCCTCCGTTACTTGCAGCCTGACCCTAAACCACCATCTCCCGCAGCCTGACCTTAACCCTCCCTCCCATGCAGCCTGACCCTAACCCTTCATACCCCGCACAGAAAGTTTACTCACCTGTTCCAGGTCCACGGCAGAGGGATATCGCTAACAGCGGAGGGATATCGCAGATTGCAAAAGTGAATGGGTTAAGTATGCCAAACGGTCATTAAAAAAAGTCTGAATGGGTAAGTATTCGAAAAAGGAACATCCGAAAAGAAACTTTCGGATGGCCTATTTTCGGAAATTAGATTTTCTTAGCAGAGAGTGTAACCGCCTGCAAGCTTACACTGAAAAGGATCTCAATGCAGCTTTCATGTTTATTACAGTAATATCTGTATTCTTGCAGCTTGCTAACTTTGGGTTAGCATCTTATTTTATGAAATCACTTTAGGGAAAAAGGATTTACAGGATTTTTACATTGTCTACAGGAACACAAACAAACGATTTAATTCATTGACATTAAGGCATCTGTTTATTTAGCTATTTGTTCCCCCCGGCACAAAGACAGATAAATACAAAGTTACTATTATTTAACACAATGAATGTAATCAGTTTTTTAAATTTGCTTTCAGTGTTTAAAAAAAAAAAAAGTGTATTATACATTTTAAATAATGTTTAGAAACATTCGCCCATAACATAATCAGTTTCTGTGCAAAACCAAACCAAAGGCATTTACTCTGTGTGGCTACTGTGCAGTATATACAGACTAGCTACTTATTAAGAAATTGCTCTTTTCCAGATATATACTGGATTTTTAGCTATTGATCCAGGCTACTAGGCCAAACTTAGATGAAAAGGAAAAATAAAATCATTGTGAGCAAACAGCATTATCCTTTTCCCTGTTTGCTATGGATTAGGCTAGGATTTGATAGTTACATGTCCATTACAGTTCAGCAGTTGTGAAAATGGAAAGAGGGATTTGGAGGAGCCTTGACCTGTAGAGTTCACCAGGCAGCATAAACCTCTGTGTACGTGTAGGAAATAATAAAGATGGCCTTATAATTCTACTTGTATAGGAGAGACATTACCTTATGGAAGATTGTCAGTGTTAACAACACACCGTAATCTTTACCAATATCCTAAAACCAAATAGCTCAGTTCTAGTGTTATCCATCATTAACTAATGATATTTCAGTAGTAGCTGTAGATGTCACAATATTCTTATGGTATTGATCCAGAGTTAGAATAATAACAGAAAAAAAGCAAATCTCTACCTTGACAAAGCTGCGGGCTAAAGGGCAGCTTTGGTTTTCTTTTAAGCTCAACTCTAAAATCCAGTTTAAAAATAAACCTTTTCAGCAAAATTCTTCAGTCTTCAGCCTCTTTGACTGCAGTTATTGGTTAGTTGACAACTTTAATAGTCCATGATATGTCATAATCCCATTGCATAAGGTTTCCAAAATAGGATGTAAAACGAGTTCATCCAAGCAAAAGAGGGGAGTGAACGTCCCCTGTCACTCCCCTCTCGCATATTACGCTGCCATAAGCCTGCCTTAACTAAAGCATGTGGATCAACGGTCCGTACTACCGCTGATCCGCATGAGTGTATGGGATATCCCTCCCACACTGCTATTAGCATGCTTCCTCTGCCCACTTTAGCCTGCAGGATGGAAGCACAGACCATTTCCTAAGAAATGGCATCGTACATAACTAACGTAACACTAGAGTAACATCTGTAGGGCGCATGCGCCCTCCAATCAAGTCAGGCCACTTACGCACCTTGCATGCGTTATGAAATCTTGATCCTGTCATTCAGATGGCTGACACTCCACATCTTATTTCGGACCCTTGCGTTAGAATTTCAAAGAATTTTAAAGTTTGAGTGCAATAAAAAAGTTCTGAAATCACAGCTGGAGCACTTGTGCAAAGACATTAGCAGCCATAGATCACGATAGGGTGGGGCTTAACGGTGGGATTTATGCAAATTGTGTCATTAAGTCCTGCCCCCTGGCAATCAATACTGTAATTCATAGTGTTCCAGGGGGTGGGCAGGGTTTAATCACTAGTAACACTTCTAGGGATCATTATAATGAGGTATTATTCACTAGATCGCATATACGCAATCTACGTATCGAAACGATACGCAGATTACGTACAATAGCTACTACACATGCGCAGTAGCTACTGTTTATTGAACTACGTCCGTCTATGGAAAACAGACATAGTTCTGGATCTGGCCCTTAAATGTCAAAAGTCAGCATGCGAGGCTGGAAAATATATTCCACTTGCTTTATTTGCATTTTGTGTATCCTTATTTGCATTTGGGTAAACTACCCTTTTTAAATATAGTAAGCAAAATCTCCAGTTGCCTATGACAATTTGCACTATTTTAATTTGTATACCGCACTGTGGTCTATAGGAGTCACAGGGACCATTCAGATTATGCTTAGGACAAAATCTTCAACAGAAACATGAGAAGATTAAGGAATTATAGTCTAAAGAATTGAAGTGGAAGAAAAAGTATGGTAAAGCATCAGTATATAGAACAACTAAGGTCCTGTAACAAGAATATTATTATACTTTTATACAGCATTTATCTTCAGCAAATACAAAATGAACATGACAAAAATATATGGAGTGGGTTTTTGTGGAAGGCAATTAATGAAACAAATTGGGCATTAAGTAGCAGAGTAGTTTTGTATAAATTGACTCCAGTATACTGCTTGTGGTAGAAATAATAGAAAGCACTGAGCTGAACATAGCAGGGAAGCAGGCAGATGACAAGAGATATGAGCTGGGAAACTGTAGAATAGAAACTTACTGCCGTTCGTGAAAAATAATTGGGAGCTGGAAAAAGCTGTATAACAAGGAGGAAGAAACTATTTTGGATGTGCGTAATGGTAAGACGGCTAAATTAAATATAAAAGATCTTACTGTGCATGTGGAAGCGATAGTAAAATTTACCTGTCATAAACAAGTAGAAACTGGTACAAGAAATTAATGATGATGTTTGTCAGGATTATAATGCACCAATTTATTAATAAATGAATGTAAGAAAAATTGGAAAGCAATGTATATATATATTTGTTTTCCTATTTATATCCATGTCACGCAGTCCACTTACTGACACTGCAAATTCACTTTGTCCAAAACCATATTATGTGTACACATCCTTATTGGGATCTATACATTTCTTGGCAGCCTGACAGCTTTCTCTGATAGATGTAGAGATCATAAACTACATTTGTCCCCTCTGTGTTGTATTCACACATGCATTACAAGCAAATACAATATAAAACTGCAAATGCAGACATTTTCTACAGGACACAAGCAGATACACAATGCATAAATAAAACATAACTCGATTTCAGTTCTTGGACTTCTTTCAAGACCTGATATTTGGTGATCAAAATTGTATTTTTGTAAAGACTTTCCACAAAGATTTACCTCCCACGTTATTTTCCAGCAGGGCCGATGAGAAAATCCTGGTAACCCCCCCCCCCTCCCCCCTCCTGGTTGGACTCAATATGAGCCCCTCAATATGTGATTACACTATTACAGTGTTGTTTAATATATTGTTTAATAGAATAATTTGCAGACAGCTTTTGGTAGCTTACTTGCAACAATATTGCTGATAACTTTTAGTACTGCACAAAATGAGACAACATAAGAATACTTACAGGTATGTATTCCATTCATCAAGTTCAGCTTTCTTTTTCTATGCATATAGCCTGGTATATGTGGGGGGCTCTTGGGTTAGTTTGGTAAACATATCATTCTTTCAGTGTTTCTTGTCACAGAAGAACTCCCAGCATATAGAAAAAAAACCTAAATTACATAAAAATAGATTCTGCTCCAGATGTGTTTAAACCAGTGATAGGCAGCCCAAAATAGCAATATTAATATGAGGATGATATTGTGTGGTCTGCTAAGCACATGATGATCCTCACATACTTTCAGTCCTGGTAATGGCAAAAAAAAAATATTTAATCAAAGAAAGAAGAATATCTTAATGTGCTGCCTAAATCCCCATACACACTACAGATTTCTTTAACCATTATCGTTCAAAACACCTGATAAATGACTAATTGGAATGATATTTAGCAAAGGAATATACTGCAACAATTATGCCCCATCATTGCAATGTATCCAAAATAGTTTGATCTCAACATTTAAAAAGTTTAATCAGCCATTAGATAATTAAGGCTCAACCTAAAATTGTGTGCGGTGTTGTTCATCGTTTCAAAAAGCTAGTTTGTATGAAGCTTTACACACTCATTGTCAGAGCTGCTAGAAGAGAAAGATAGGCGAGATAACTTCAATGCTGGCAATCTTTAGGAAAGGGTCTATCCCACGCTCCTTAACACATGCAGTTACTTTCATAATTTGCCTCACAAATGCTTTTACAAAGGTGCAATTTGCTCTTTGTTCTAATAAAAATGGGCCCCAATATTTTAACAGACTTCCTAGGATTCCAATTCACCAGTTAGAACATTAAAGGGAGCTTTTATGTCTACGTAGAAGGTGTTAGTGCTTTTTTGTAGACTTTGTGTCATTTCGACTTTGAAATAACATAAAAAATATTTTTATATTTATTAAAAGAATAATATTACATAATACTGTGACCACTGGACTAGCAAATCTGCTACTTCAGGAGTTCAGTATTAGATTTACACAGTCTAAATTATTTGGAAAGAATCCCTCTTTGTTTTCTAATCTTTAGGAAGTAGATGCAGAGCTTGAAAATAAGAGAAAAACAGGTGTAAAGTTACACCTGGGCCAACCATGTTAAATTTAGGGAAGTCAGATACATTTTCTACTTTGCAATGTTATTATTATTATTATTATTATTATTATTATTATTATTATTATTAATAATAATGTTTAGTTATAAGGTACCACATGGTAACCACAGCACCGTACAGAGACAATAGTTAATATAAAATTAACATGGTACAAAATAGTAAAAAAAAAGAAAGTGAGAATAGTAATATAGTAAGAACAATACAAAAATAGTAAAAACAATATGCAGGATAAAATAAATGTAAATACTAATGCAATACAGGATATGAGTGCAGAAGCTGAAGAAGGTGAGAGATTGTTGGTAGAGAGCGAAGGTGGGATGTGGGGTGTGTGGGGAAGTGATGACAAGAGGGTAGTCTACCCCCTCCCACATGCTAAGTGGGTGGGGTGGGTGGGGGTAAACTACCAAGAGACACAGGGATGAAGAGGGTGGTGGGGTAAGTAAACAGGAGTAGGCAGAAAGGGAGAATATTTTGCTGTTGCTTATGCTGATCAGCTTTACTTTTAAACTGTTATTAGACTTGGTATAGGAAACATCACCTCTCAACTCTGACACTGCATGCAACAGATGACATTTCCCAACCATGCAATTCAATATGGTTTTGCAAAGGTGTACCTGTTTTCTTTTTATTTTCAACCTCTGAATCTGGTTCTAGGATAGGATATTACCATTGTGCTATCTTGTCCATCTATGCTGCAGCTGGCATTCTTGTTACATCACTGAATATGCATTCATTGTCTTCTCTTTGGGGTGCTTTTAGTGAAGAGAACAAAGCATAGATAGTTTATAGGGCATTTTCTACCATATTAAGTATTTGTCTGCATAAGGCTGCAGCAGTGCACTACTTTATAGTATCGACACAAGAGTTAATGTGTTGCGTTTTATCACAAAGAATTTAAAAAGCAAAGCTATTCAACTACTGTGGAATTATTCATTCACAGTTCTATGACAGGGCACCTCATGGGAATACAGTATGTAATTGAAAATATGTGCAGTTTTGATTTTAAAATCTACTTTTAAAAAAGAGAGGGGAAGAAACTGATTTCAGAGATATATATTCTCATTGAAATGAGTTAAGTCTAGAAGCTGGAACAAATTGTTCGGTCAAGCACCATAACCTGAAGCTGAATACTATTAAACAGAAGACTTTCCTATCAAACTCATTCTATTACAAAACATCATGGCCCGTATTCAGAGTACCGGATGTATAACATATACGTCCGGTGTTTAGCGATTTTTACTACTGCGCATGCGTAGTCATTTTTTAACGTAATCTAGGTATCTTTTTCTTACGTAGATTGCGTAAATGCAGTCTTTTAGACACCCAAACATTAGAGCATAGATAAATGTATAATATTATATATTATTCTAAGAATTTAAATTCAATGTCTGTCTGTCACCTATTATTTATATAGGACTGGATCCAGACTTACATCCCAATGATTTCTATGTGTTGGGATCAGATTTCATCAGTGTTTGCGGCTCTAATGCACACACACCTGTGCTACTTGACCTGAATGCACT
The DNA here is from genome assembly GCA_011038615.1 of Limnodynastes dumerilii. NCBI lineage: Eukaryota > Metazoa > Chordata > Amphibia > Anura > Limnodynastidae > Limnodynastes > Limnodynastes dumerilii. Next base: position 271,936 of record WWET01000566.1, on the reverse strand, counting down.
CCACCCTATGCATATTTCTGACTCCCAACAAAGTGGTTGGTTTGTGATCGCAAGTTTTACTTTGTAATACATTGTATAGTATAGGCGTCTTAATGCACTGCATAAAGATACAGACTTACATTTTATGTTTGCGCAAGTTGGAAAACTGAAGGTAAGGTATGTGTCCCAGAAGTCTGATGGTATATGAGCTGGCGCACTAGCAGAGTGCTTGCACAGATCTCTGGATACAGCAGACCTGCAATTACCTATCCACGCGCATCTGAAAATCGCAGCCCTGCACGGAAAACACAAAATGGATTTCTGGATCTGGTCCATAGTGTTTAATTTGCAATGCATTCATCCATTTTATATATTTGCTTGAATCCTATAAGTTCCAGATAATACAGTATGGAAAGAGATAGCTTTTACTGCATTATAGTTTTTATAGTTTCTGGTTAGTTTAGTTAAAATATGTTGCCATGTTATGACATTAATTTGTTTTACATGGAACAGTAAGAACTCTGTGGAGCTGCTTTGTTTGTTATATCTTAATCAAGGAGTCACAAGATATGGCGGGTTATAACCTGTGCTATGATGTCTACTTATTTGGACAGTGAATCACACAAAATAGCTCAAATTACATTTAGATCAAGTCAGCTCGATCCAATTATGTACTTTAACAATGCAGGAATAGAGCAGCAAAAACATCATATAAATCCCTTGGCAAAAAGATAAAAAAAATATATATTTCTGATTGTTTTGCTGCATGTGTATGATGAACAAACTACAAATTCATAGAAAGTGGAATAGGTACAGACAAAATGTAATAGTTTTAATGGTGGGAAGTAAGGGAAATCACAGGCCCGCTATTTCCAAGCTCTGAGGCAGACACTGGCAGGAATTACAGATATTTGGTAAACTATATCCACCAATTACAAAAATGTCCTGCTGTGCAGTACTGATAATTTATAATAGACAATCCGAAGTCTACCTCCAACACAAAGTAGTTTTTTATTTTATTTTACTAATATATTTTATGGGAGTTTAGAAACCTGCGTATATTTGGCTTGTGTAGGTATGTCACGCCCTATCGTACGTTCAAGTTACGTACGATCAGAGTTACGATAAGTAACATATGCCGCGCACATGTACAGTGCGCTCCCACAGTTGGACTTATGCATGCATAAATTGGCAGTCGTTATTAAGCCTGGATCAGGCCCAATAGTGCTATATGTACAAAGAAAAGTACATTGCAGTTGTCAGTTTCCTTGCACCAGTTGCAGTCCCAACTATGATGGGCTGCTTTTAGAAATCGAGACGAAAGTTACTTTTTAGCTGTCTCTATTTCGAATAAGCAGCCTTTTTAGAATTTATTTTTTATGAATGGGTGAGTGTGCCGCAGACCCGCCGGATTCGCCGCTAACAGCTCCGGAGAGGTGAGTAACCTCTCCGGGGACTTTTAGAGTTGGGGGGTTAGGCTTAGGCTTAGGGTTATGGCCATAGAAGAGGAGGGTTAGGGTCAGGCTATGGGGAAGGGAGTCTTAGGGTTAGGCTATAGAGAAGGGAGTATTAGGGTCAGGCTAGGGAGAAGGGAAGGTCAGGCTGCAGGGAAGGGAGGGTTAGGGTTAGAATTAGGGGAATGGTTGCCTTACCTTTAGGAGCACTGTGTTTGGTGTTTCGGGGATTGATTGATATGCCTTATCGAGGCATAAGCAATACATATCTCAGCCAGTTCGCAAAATTTCAGTGCATTTTCTTTATGCAACAAGGTCTCCAGCCATAAAATCTATTATACATAACAAAGCTTTGTTTGAATCCATATGTGTAAGAACTTCCAAGCTATTACCGATAAGAGCCATAAAAATTGCCTGCAACCATTGACACACCTAACTGCAAGATCAGTTGTATCTAAGATGGCACAGAGTGGACTGTGGTTTATACTTACGATCATACAGAGCACTGAACACTTTTACCATATACCTTGGCTGGTACATTGTGTGACATATAGCACTTGCCCTTATGTATAAAACCCACTGTCCTATAGAGTGTAATATTGTGAGCAGGGCCCTCTTACCCATCCAGTCTGTCTGTTATTACCCAGTCTTGTTTATACTAAGTGTCAAATTGGAAAGCGCTACGTATCTTATGGCGCTAGACTGGATGCTGAGCCAGGCAGTGTCCTTCATTCAAACAATGCATCTGGCAAGTTTCATGCTTGCCAACCTCTAGTAATAGCTGTGCATATTACACAGTTGTCCCTCTTTTTGTCTGTTACTTGTTTTTTTATTTTGTACAGCATATTTCTGGGCTGTAAAAGTTACTTTAATATGCAATATAGTAGGGATTTCTGACTTTTATGAAAGGGATACATTTTTTTCTGAATACTTTAGGTTTGTGTTCATTAAAAGTTAGTGGTGCCAACTCAAGTAACCCACCAGGTTGCAGTACTGGCAAAATAGTTCTGAATTCATTATTGCATAACCCGTGGCAATAAAAAAATTTCCTGTACAGGTCTTGTCTAAGACACCTGCATTGACCTCATTCACGGGGGGAAGGCTCAAAAATGACTGATGATATGCAAATAATAAACAAATTTGGCATCATTTTAGCACAGTTTTTCTAAATGTTTGAAGATGTGCTCAGATACCTTGGGGTGCCTGTGTGGCCTACCTATGCTTTGACCCTTCAATAAAATCACAGTCCCATTGTAAAATCTTACACAGGATATCCACTACACTGAAGCAAGTATAGTTATTTAAAGTTTTTTTGTGATTTTGGCCCTGATTCACGCTGAAGAAAGCATTAGGGGCCGAATCCTCAGCTACGGCCGACAGGACTTACGCAAGTCATTTGTGTAAGTCCCCTGTCTGGGAACATCGGCACATGCGTGCAACAGAAGTTCCCTGTGCGTAAGTACTAACAAAGTTACCTACGCTGAAGGCACAGACCCTTCATTTATGATGGCTTTATTCCCACCATATAGACAGGTATAGATATGTAAATGAGGGGTTGGGGACGGGGAAGCCCCGTTACGAATAGGACTGCGGCCGTCTGGTCGTAAAATTTAAGGTAGGAATCTGGACACGTAAGTGTCCAGATTTACTACCAAGAGCGGGGAGTGCAGGTGGCAAACACTCCCGGCTATGGGAGCGGAACTATGGACCCCACACACACATAAAGCGTTCAAGGATCAGGATCTACCCCTAGGCTCCTAAATATACACAACTAGTAGCAAGGCGACTCCCTCGGCACACCCCTGGTTTTCAGGTCAGCGACTTACGAATGTCATAGGGCTACTTTATGTTTAGGTTCTTAGTTGTGTGCTAATTAAGATTTGCTCATTTAAATGGCTCCTTCCACCCACTCTTCTTATCTTCGGACTTCATTTTTCCCAGCACTCCTCTTCATTCTTAAGTCACTACAAACCTTGTGGCACTAGGTTCATAGTGGTGATTCACAGCAGTGCCGTTCCTAAGTCCATCGTAGATTGCGTATATAAGTTTACTACACATGAGCAGTATATCCCTTCCTAAATATACACACCTAAAAACCCGCAGATTCTTCAGTGTGAATCAGGGCCTTTGCTCCTAAAAAAGTTAATGGTAAACTGTAAGGTAATAAAATAAAATACACAAGAAAATAGAAAATATTAACATTTTAATGCTTTGTACATAATGATTGCCATGATAGTATTGGGTTTAAATCCAAGCAAATTTGGGGGATTGTTTCTGTTTAATGTATCCATTATGTATAAAATGGTGGTAAAATAATGTGCTGTGTCCTCATTTTGATATTATATAACTTTAATAATAAGAGGCTTTTGTGCTTTAGAGAGTACTCAGATGATGCCACAATCTGTAAATTAATTTTAAAACACCTGCAGGAATACAAGGAAACAGAAAATAAGAGCAGACTCAAAGTACAGATTGCTAAAATTATTTTTTAATATACCTTGCCTGTGTTCCAGAGCCACCATTTAAAATGTATTGTTTTTGAGTGGCTATTGATAAATTATGTTTTCGTAGCCCATCCAGCACAGGTACTTCGACCTGCCAATGAAATGTTATGCTTGATACATATAAAGTGTGTTTAATAGACAAATGTCTACACCAGAATGTCCGGAAGTGAGCACTGTGGGGTACATCAGAGCACTCACTGGGGTGCTGCAAATCCAGGGCCAGCTCACAGGCTCTTATCATATTACCCGTGTGACACAAAGAGCTGGAGATACAAGAGCCGTGATCTAGTGGGGATAGCAGGGATGACATAAGTGCATTGGAGAGGCAAAGGATTGGTCCTAGAGAAACAGAGGAAGCATTTATGTCATATTTGGTACCTTATAATAAAGCTTGGGAAGCTGTATAGAAATTCAGTTGCAGAAGTTTATTTTAGTTTGATGATGCCTAAGAGTTTTATTTATTAAAAAGAGGGAAGCAAATGATTACGAAAGTGCTGTTTTCTGCTCCCTCTCTCTCATTACTGGAACATTACTTCTTATTATTTCTTTAGTTCTGGACTGTCTTTCTCTTGTCAGTCATGTTTATGAAGTGATCTACATAGATGAGCAACTAAATATTTCTGTTTTTAAGTGGATCTGACTTAAAAAATTCTTCAGACGCTAAAGGAGCTTTGCACTGAGAAAGTTTAGGAACCACTGGCCTAGACTCTAGAGCAGGCCTGGCCATCACCTGCGACTCTCCATGTGGTGTGAAACTACAAGTCCCAGCATGCTCTGACTACATTGGCATAGCTAGTACCTGGCAAAGCATTCTGGAACTTGTAGTTTCAGAACCTTGGCTGGGCCTGCCCTAGAGGAATGGTGCTGAATTTTAGGCACTCAGTTCACTGAAAGGTTGATAAGTTAAATGACCTTCTATCTAAGGGCTGGATCCAGACTTAAGTAAGTGCTTGAAATTAGTTACTCCTGGGCTAAACCATGTTGATTGCAGGGGGAGTCAAGTTAATTGTATTCTTTGCATGCAGGGATATATCTTTGAATTGCTTATTGCACACAGATACTGACCAGCTTTACTATTACACTGTTATTTAGTCTTGGGATAGGAAACATCACCTCTCAACTCTAATACTGTTTGCAACAGATGAAATATGACTCCCCTGCAATCAACATGGTTTAGCCCAGGAGTAACCAATTTCAAGCACTTACTTAAGTCTGGATCCAGCCCCTAAGATGGTTGAGTCTAACACAATAGCACAGTTTATATATGCTTGGGATCGATATAAGGATATCCTAAACCTAAAACCAATTTGAGGGTAAAATAAGATCTAGGGTCAGTATAGGTTTAAATAAACAATTGGGCAGACTGAATGGGCCATGTGGCTCTTATCTGCCGTCACTTTCTATGTTTCTATATTTTAGTTAAGAGAAAACAAAATCAAGCTATTTTGTTGGAGACAACTTTATGTGAGCACAGGAAATAGGCCCACTTTAATGTCACTTTTCATTTACTACATTATTATATATGTACACATGTAGGAACCTAGGATGCCTTGTTTAGTTTTTCTCGCCATGCACTTTTCTTATAATACAGATTTGTAATTTAATTAATCTTTTTCACTAAACCTTTTTGCTGTAATTAATATTTTATTGAATTCCATTATATCACTAAATAGCACAGCAGCAGTGTATTGAGCATCACAGAATCTGTGCGATGGGGACTTATTGATGCACTGTGAGTTCTTTGTAATAAGTTATGGTTGATAGAACACAAAGAACACTTAACTGTACCCAACTAATATTCCAGAGCAATTTATGACTGATCCAATCTTGCTCAAAGCAGGACGCATAGAAATGAAAGTTTTAAAATTAAATATTAAGCACTGTCATTCTGTTTATGGGATGTCAAGAAAAGAGAGACCAGTGACTAAGTGTCTCTTAGTGATTAGCTGTCTGTGTTGTGTTATGCATTTATGAAACAGCAAAAGTTTTATTTTTTAAATGTTATATGAAAAAGAGATCATAGAAAGCCTATACTAATACTGTTAAATAATATATATTCTAAAACCAGACTCTAAAGAGAAATATGTATTATTAATCATGGTTGCCTACTTTTGCAAATGAATATCAGGAAGATTGTAAGAGCACTATCAAGGTGCTGCACCAAAGGGGTGTGTCCTGTAGCGCCAAAGAGGTGTGTCCTGTGAATAGCTCCACCCATAGGTGTATCTAGCACTGCCAGGAAAACTATTTTACAATAAAAATGTCAGTATTTATTGATTATTACATTGTCAGTGAATACTGTCATTACTATCTTTATAGAAAAGCTCAAAGTGACGCTGCAGCTGATTAACAAGAAACTTTCATTACATCTTGGCCTCCATGAATTGGTCATCTCCATAGTCCTCAATGGATGAAATTAGAATCAGGGAGATTACCAAACACTTCAGGGAGTCAGGGAGATCACCCAATCTTCAGGGAGTCTCCCTCATATTCAGGGAGAGTTGACAACTATGATATTAATATGCAAAATATTTCCTCCACCTATACTCAATGTATGAAGAAATGCAACTTGCTCGTCTGTAGCCAGGCCTATGTTGCCCCTCTCCCAACTGAGAATAAATGTAGGTAGAAAAGCACTCAAAATATTAGTCCATTTATGTAACACTAGTCTTCTAGGCCCTCTGTTTACTGCACAGAAGACACAGACCTTTGCTACACATGTACCCAATAGAGCTGTTGTCACCATTACCAGAGCATGAAAGATTGATGATTGTTTTTCTCACCTATGGTAAGGCAGGAAGACCTGGCACCACTTTGTGGGCTGCAGAAATAATTCCTGTGTTTGCTATTTGTAGATTTGCTAGGCTGGTGACTATGGGTACTGCTATGCAACAATATCTGTTGTTCGCTAAAGATATAGAATCCATCTGGTGTATGGTTGCAACCTTTAGCAAATGAATATCATTTGTGATAGCATTATCAAGATGCTGCACCAAAGGGGTATGTCCTGTATGTCCAGTACCCCCAAGGGGTGTGTGTCCTGTGAATAGCTCCACCCATGGGTGTGGCTGCACTCCCAGGAAAACTATTTCTCTTTCAAAATTTCAGCCTCTGTATTTATTGATAAATGAGTGAATAAATACTTTCACCATGTATTATGAAGACTGTGAATATGTGATATGCTGACCTCAACTTTATAGAAAAGCTAAAATTAGGTGACTGCAGCTGACTCTCGAAGAGACCAGATTGTATTTTTCATTTCCGTCTCCATTATTGAAGTCATGTTGTCTTAGATTACTGCCAGTCCTTGATTATATATTGGCCTCCATGAAAATGGCCACCCTCATAGGCCTCAATGCAGGGAAATAATATTGTAGATTTTGTCATCATACCACAATGACTTCTAGAACTGATTCAGCATCAAGGAGCTTACCAAACACTTCAGGGAGTCTCAGTGGGAGATCATGCAATTTTCAAGGAGTTGGCAACTATGATCTGGTGGCATTCAAGAGCACTATAATTAATGAAACATCCTATAACATTAACAGTAAAGTCTAATACAGTTATCTTTTGAGGGTGGTCTTGTGGACTCTATCTACCTTTATTTTCTAGTAAGACTAGCATTCTGCTCTTTTATTATCATGTATATAAAAAATAACTGCTCAGCTTTGTGTTCTTGTAGAAATTATTTTGTCATATGTTTTCAAACCACTTTTCTTTATCCAAAAACTCCATCACAAGATGTACTTGTCACACAACAACAAAAAAAATATTATACAGCTAAGAATGGTTTGACAAATGTATCAGTCATGAAAATTTTGAATGTGAGATGCCAAATTCCCTCTATAACTTATGGTTTGTTGTCTTTATGGTTTTTAGGGATTGTGTATACTTCAGGAACCCTCTTGAATTAGAAAATAGGGCCCAGATTCTCACCTGAGAATTTTCTTGTTTCGTGTGTAGGTTTAGTTGCAGAGCTACAACACATGCGTAGTAACTATTCTACGCTATCTACGTAACTTTACGTAACGTAGATTGAGTAAATGCGGTCTTCAAAGACCACATTTACGCAATCTACGTAATATAAAGTTACGTAGATAGCGTAGAAGAGTTACTACGCATGTGTTGTAGCTCTGCAACTAAACCTACGCACGTAACAAGAAAAATTCTAAAGTGGAAATCTGTGCCTAGTTCATTAAGATGGTATATAGTAGATACTCTCCAATGTGAAACTAAATAATGCACCAAACACCATTTGCTAGTGGTACAATAATAAAATAAGTTCCAACTAGTACTTGTTTTTCTATTTTTTCTAATAGCTAACAGGCACAGTGTTGAGTGGCCATTATTGTTATTATTTTAACACTTCCTAAATAAAATATAGGCTTTTCACAGCAAAATGCTTTTATTTTGCCTTCCACGAGCATGTTGATCTTTTGTAAATTCCAGACCTGATCTATATTTAGAAAATGTGGCCATTTTCCATCAGTGGGCGTGTACACAAGGTGAGAGAGGGATATATGTAAATTTTACAGTAAGTGTGTGTTTATATACCTTTTCACCCTATCCAGATTTCTGCACTATCCCCACTTACTATGGAACTATTGATATAGGGTCCTGCTAACATATGAGTGAGAGGAGTGGCCTCTCCTTGTCCGCATGGGACTTAGGATACAGTGGGGATCCAGCTTAGACTCTGCAGTGGTGCTGGGTTTGGAGCTTGGAGCACAGCAGTAAAGGAGGTGTGGATCTGATCATCCATGCTTCATACATTTTATGGTTTATTCTAGTTAAAAACCTGTCAAAATGACAGAAAAAAATGTGGCCGCATCTAGATGTTAATAATAATAATAATAATAATAATAATTATTATTATTATTATTATTATTATTATTATTATTATTATTATTGCTGTTGTTCTTGTTGTTGCATTAGTATTGAACCACATTTTCTTGACAATAATTCCTTTAATACAGTGGTGAGAAACTGTAAAACATTATTTGAACGAATTGCTTCTTAATGCATTTTTGAACTGACAGACGTGGTGAGTAAATAAAAAGTATAACCAGAAAGGGCCCTGCCATTAAGAAAGTGTAATTCCATTGACTGTTCTGTTCACAGAAGATGTATTGTAGGTTATGCACTGGATGCATTTATCAAAACCATTGAAAGGCTGTTTATTGCAGATTCTTATTATGTATTTCACTTTATTTCCCCCAAGAGTTGTGAAGAGAGTTTAGATGACTATTATCATTTTAAAAGATAAAGAGGAAAGTTTTCTACATTCCTCTATTAAACATTTTACTAATTTAAACTGATGTATACCTTGCAGTGACAATTTGATCTATGACTTTCATTTTAAGAACTGAGACCTAATGGTATTGCATGACTGTCCCAATCACCTGATAATCTCGGGAATGTCAGCTTTCATTTTTTTTTCTTTATCTTACAATGAAAGCTACAGATATTCCAGTTTGCTTTTTTAAAGTCACGACGAGTCCACGCAATATGTCAGCGAAGGTGTAAACATGTTTGTCGCTGTTAAGTGACAGGGGAGACTGATGAAGATACACAGTTTCTGAATCATGTTTGTCAGCTCAGGATGTACTGTAAATGAAACCTGCTTGGTTTCTAACTGTATTAAAACAAAAAGAGTGATGAGTAAGTTTCAGATAATTAGCCCAGTTTTCAGATGCCGCTCAGCCTGGCGGACTCAGATTAATAAGAACCCAAATCATAATTGTATCTGTTCCAGGCACAGTATGTGCAATCACCGGACACGGTGCCCAGGTGACTCAGAAAGGCTTTTCTATATTAATTACCAATTTCTCTGTCAGGAGAACTTGCTGAATCCTTCTTCCAAATGACTTCTGTTCCTTTCAGAACACAAAATGTATTATTCTATCCAGTTCCACAAATACAAGTAAGTTACAGTATAAACAACATTGGCTATTTTTCATTGACGGTATTATGTTTGCCTTTGTGTACTTTGTGGTGCATTTATATCATTTTGTGTTTGTGTGCGTGTGAGCCTTTCTTGTATATGCAATATACTACTTTGTGACTATAATTTCCTTTCTCCCCACTGCTTTTTTGTCATGTTTATATAAATAAAAAATTAGGTATGTTAGTTTAAACATTTATCTAAATAATAATTGATCATATCCATTTCTCTGCTATAGCTGCGGTTGGTGCTCCAACCACAGTGGAGATTGGAGGCTGTATCCCCGCTGCCTCCTTCTGTATGGCTAAGAGGAAGGCCACTCTTCACACTCATATAGCGTTACGATCACCAGACCTACCGTAAGATTTCTGAACTGTACCCTGTAAAATGGGGGTGGCGCTGAAATCTGAATTGTACCAGCGGTTAATGTACAATTGCCATACATCCCCCTCCCAAAAACCAGAAGTGCTTCTGCATCCTTTCCTATCCAGCCCTGCCAGTGGAATATTGACCAGAACAGATCCATCCAAGGGGCATTTTCCAATCCTAGAGTTCCAAATTGCCCCCTTGTAGTAAATATTGATCCTGTCCATAGTTTCTCCCCTGGTCCCATCTTCTCTGCTATGCTGGGCCAGATTAACAATGGGGCTAATGGGACTAGCCCCAGGCCTCCATCTGAAAATAGGCCCCCACATACTGCAGATCTCCACTGCTGTGCATTAGGATGAATGTCAGGGGCTGACATTCTCCTCCAAAGCATACAATATAGTTTGGGCCCTTGATCCTTTTCAGCCCCAGACCCACATGGCCCTCAATCCGGCCCTGCTGCTATGTAGTGTAATAGAGTGCCATATGGTCACAGAAGCTAGTTGTATTTGCAAATAGGCATTACTACTTTCTCAATTTAAAGTATAGACTTTCCCAATGCATAAAATGCATGGATAGTGCAGCTCCCAGACTTACTGCAAGGTTGTCCACTCCTTAGACCTTGTCTAGTTCCTTTAGCATCATCATTACACTGTGGAACTTGCACCTTGATGACATTTTCTTTTTCTCAAATTAATTTAATAAGAAAAACACATTTTTTTGTAACTTTTATTAATAAACACAAAAACAGTTATGAAATATAAACATGGAAAAAGTCACCAGGAAGATACAACTTAAATAACTTATAATGGAGGGTAGCTACATAGAAACATTCTTAATATTTCATCATGACAAGCTCAATAATGAAAACCTAGCTTTAGACACTTATTAGCGGATACCACACAGAGAAAGTTGATAAAGTCAGAGTTATTTGTGCGCTGTGTACACTGTTTCCTAAGGATATTTTTTGTGGATAATTTCTAGTACACATCAGGGGTTGTGCAGGAGGGAAGACAGGTATGATAAAAGAGAATAAATAGAAATTGTAGACATATACCGTTGGTGGCTGTTAAATAAAAGATGATGGATATAATGAAAAAATATTTGCATAAAGAAAATCATTCTATTGCTTCAATCTTTAATGTTTTCCCATTATACTTATTCCCACAATATATGCAGCTATTTTTCTAGCTAAACTAGTATGCACCTACAAATTGACAGGGAACTAGGGACCGGATTCATACTTAAGATCCACAACGGAGGCTTATATACGGAATTTGTTATCCTCTGCACCACACGTAGGAGAACAAGGCAGTCCCTCTACTCTCATGTGCAGAGGAGATTTAAGGGTTCTAATCAGCTTGCAACACAGAATACTGTATCATACATAAGGGCTTAGCCACCATACGTATCTTATACGTGTGGTGTGTGGATTCACCCGTCTGCAGCGACGCAGCCGCGCGATTCTGTGTTCCATGCAAAAGTTCTTGTACTGTGCTTGGGGGACTATCGTACCGAAGTTTGTATCCGGCGAAAGGTTAGTTGCTAATTTATTTTACGTCAGATCTCACCCAATGAGAATGGACTGAAATGCTACAATGACCAAGCATTTTTATTTAAACTGACAATTTGGATAGTTCAGATAAAAAACAGCATTTAAAATAATTGCTGCTGTATCCCGTTAATAATGTCTGTTTTTAGGTTTATCCATAGTCACTAACTGTATTGAATTATATTTTTGTGAAGTCTTAGAGAAATCTGCATGCATTGTCTTGCAGTTTTATGCTGTAGTTTATAAGCTTGTGGGCAGTTTAGGTGGACCACTCATATTGGACCGGATCCAGACTCCTCC
>WWET01000566.1:217255-237519 GCA_011038615.1 Limnodynastes dumerilii | reverse complement strand
CTGCTAGCAGGAGGTGACCGGCGCTAGTGAGAGACTATTACCCAGTGCCTGAAATCACGTTCTCACGATACTTCAGGCACTGGGTAATAGCCTCAGTAGCACCGGCACTTCCTGCTAGCAGGAAGTGATTTGCAGCGTTGAGATTTTTTTTCCTCTAGCAGCTCCTCAGCGGTCCCTGGATGGCAGGGCATGGTGCCGCATGCCCTGCCATCCATGGGCATGCTGATGCTTGTAGTTCTACAAACATCAGCATGCCCTGTTGGGTCACAACATAGGGCAGCGTTAAAAATCCGCACCTCTCATAGGTGCGGATTTTTATCGTTAAAAAACCGGCGTATTTTTAACGCTAAAAAATAATTGAATAAGAAAAAAAAATATCGCCCGTAAATTTAAAAAAAATGCGTTAAAAATACGCCGGCGAATAAGTTTTGCCTAATTGAATCGGGCCCAGAGAGTTTACTCACCTGTCCCTTGGTCTGGCGATAGCGGCAGTGGGGGAGGAATATCGTCATTTCTGAAGGAGAATGGGTGAAGTATGCCATTCTGAAAAAAAAGTAGAAAATGGTAAGTATTTGAAAACGGGACATCCGAAAAGGAACTTTTGGATGTCCCTTTTTCTCAAATCAGGCATTCTTGTCGGAGAATGCAACCGATTGACAGAACAGGTACAACAAAAATGCAAGCTAAGAGCAATACTCTGATAAGAAGAGGGGTATTTAAGCCCCAACCCAATCATGGACTGGAAGCACCCAAGGGAAAGCCCCCCTGCTACTATTGGCCAGTGTCCCAGCAATACTTGTAGTAAATACTGAGTGGGTAGAGTGAATCATACAGTGAACGCCAGCTTACACAGAAGACCGCCCGGCTGATTAGCAACAGCCAGACGGGTCATGGTGAGCCTTTGAAAATAGCACAGCAGCTCCTAACTGTTTCTTAGAGAACTTTAATATATTGAATATACCCATCTAAATGCATAAACATATAAAAAAAAATCTTTTGTGTGCACTACTAATATAAACCAAAGTTTTTAATTAATATAGGGGTGCATTCTGGGATGTGTAGTCACAGAATTTACTCTTATGTCCCTAGGAATGTAAGGAGAACCGAATGAACCCCTCTACCGTAATTGTCAAGACTCTGCATGTTGGGTTCTAATTTGGCATTTACACAGGAACCGGATTCTCCACTATATGTCATGTTACGAATATAAAGCTGTATTTATGTTATTAGTATCTGTAAAAGATGGCAAATATACTGGGATTTAATTACACAGCATTTTATTCTACTTATGTTTTAATGTTTAGAGCAATAAATAGATTTGCTTCTCTCAATTTAGTGTACAATTTTGCTTCAAAGCATGTGAAAGTCCATTCACACTAAAATGTACATTTATGTTCGTAGTCGACAAATTCACATTGTAGAAATTTCTCTAATTCATGTTTTCATCCATCTCTGACAGGAATAATCCATTTTCACGTGGGGATTGTGTTTGAAGTGTAGTTTTCTCTATGAAGTTTACTTTTCTTTTTGTTCTAGGGATTCACTTCAAAGTTATCTTTTCTCTCACCGTTGACCTCCTATAGCTAGATCCAGTGCAAGAATGTTCTATATGTGTAGAGTAGAAGAGAAATTGACCTTTACTTGACTTACTGCACAGATGCTGTTTTGCAGAACGTAACAATGGACATACATGTTGTTTTAATGCAACAGCGAAGATTCCTCATGTAGAGTTGGAGGAGTAGTTGGCTGGAATTACTTTTTCTGAGTCCTCTCCTAAAGCTGGGTGTATACTATAGATATTTTCCACAATACAATATTTTGAAAAGATTATGGGGTCTATTTACTTACCTTTTTGTTTCCCTGTAAACAAAGCGGCAGCAGGCTGGCTTATCTTCACTGCGAGCCTGGCAGCTTCGTACTGGTAAAACATACACCAGTCCCGCAAGGTCCCGCGATGATCTGTGAGGTCATCGGAGGACTTCTCATTCATTCGATGTTTGCATGAAGTATTGCACATGCGCAGAACTCTTATTTGGAACTTTGAAATTTAAAGTTCCAACATGAGAAACACTGTGCATGCCAAGTGTATTCATGTCGGGACTTTGCAATTTGCAGTAGGACGGTTGCCTGGAAAGGTGAATATAACTATTTCCTTATTTTTTAAATGATTTCAATTTTTTTTTACTTATTTAAAAAAAAAAAAAAAACTATTAGGGGGGAGGAAAAGAGGGGGTACAATGGGAGATCGCTTTAATACTTTCCCCCTTATGGGGCGTTATGTTTACGCCGGCAGCAAAGTGTAAAACTACGCTGTGAGGCTTTGTAAATATAGCAAAGCGCCGACCGGCTCTGAAAAGAACAAGCTGGCTCGGGGATGCGATATTTACATGCATCACCATGGAAACTGAAGTTTTCTATGGCGATGCATTCTTTGTAAATATAAAAACTTCATTTTTATGCAATAGTGCCAGTTTTCACTTCAAAACTGGCACTATCGCATTAAAATAAAGTTGTAAATAGACCCCTTTTGTACATGAAAGTTTCATCAAGCATGCCGATTCATTCATACACATTACATTACATGATACTGGCAGCTCTGTTATCTTTTATCCCCATCTGTCTTATTGACATCCGTTTTTGATCACTAAAATTATAAAGATGCGATCAAACAATGTTTTGTACTTTGCAATGATACTGTTGCAAATGCTTGTTTATCATGTGATTGAAACAGTCATCATGGGAAAATCCTGTAGCATGTACCCAGCATAAAGATGTTTCTTACCGTCTAAGTAGGGATAAACCCCTCTATAGTGTATGTCTTCTACTGCAATCCCTCTGCTACAAAATTGGTGCTGCTTATCATTATCATGGGCCATATTGGGTAGTTATTGAAAAAAAGTTACAAATAAATAGAAATACATTTTTATGAGTTTAAATGTCTGGTATAGAGCATTATTTTTGTTAAATACATTTTAACACATTGGAAAATGCAGCAAAGGCTTAACTCGTCTGGGCATTATGATATCAACACTCTAGATTGTCATTATTCATCTCTTTATTACCTTTCATAAACATAGTGGCATAACTACAATACAAAGGGTGTGGCTGCAATGGGATTCAACAGCCAACAGCTATTTGTCAGCTGGCTCTATTTAGAAAATGTCTTTAATTAAAAACATTGAATAATGAATGGGTATGTATGCCAAAATCTCTATTTTTCGGCAACTTATCCATTCATTACAGTGACAACTTTGCAACATCCGGTTCCCAAAAGTGGCAAGACCCAGTGCATCACCTGATGGTACTCAATGCTACCAACCAGACAGGTTAGTGGACCTATGGGAAGGGGGTGTAGCTAGGAAGGGAAACTTATGGTTAGGCTGTGGGGAGTTGATGGATCGGAGAAGGGGAAACTTAGGGTTAGGCTGCGTGGAGGGGATGGAAAACCCTAAAACTCCCCTAAAAGGGGAGTTTTAGGGTTAGGCTGCAGGGATGGGATAGATCGGAGAAGGGAAAGGTTAGGGTCAAGCTGAGGTTAAGGGAGGGTTAGGGTTAGTGTAATGGAAGGGGAGGGTTAGGGTTAGGGATATACTCACCCGTCTGCACTGGAGATTCGTGCTGAGGACTTTCGGAAATTTGTCTGTGGCGGGGAACAGATATTCAATTTCAATCTTTCATCGTAAACAAAGCATTGCTGAAAAAGGCCCATAAAAGGGGCGTTCAAAACGGTGAGCCAAACCTGGCGGCAACTGGGCTTAGAGGTGAGGGGACCCATGTAGTCACTGAAGTTATACTGTCTGGAAAACTCTGCTCTGAAAAGAACTGAGTGGTGACCACTTCTACATATGCACAATACGGTGAATTTTCTAGTTGTTGAAAGATATTATTTACACCTATGCTTTAGGAGTAAATTACACCTGATTCTACATGGGGCCCATAGTGTATTGCATATATGTCCGGTGTTTACCGATATTTGATACTGTGCATGTGTAGTATCTTTTGTAGGTAATCTACGTATCTTTTCGTTATGTAGATTGCGTATATATGGTCTAGAAGACCACATATGCGCAATCTATGTATAGAAAAGATACGTAGATTACGTAAAAAGATACTACACATGCACAGTATCAAATATCGGTAAACACCAGACGTATATGCAATACTTCCGGTGGCGTGCATCCGGCCCAAAATGAGAACAAAACTAGGCGTCCCACCCACAGTTATATATTTTGTGGAGTTTCTTCTACTCTTTAATACATACTGACAACCTTTATACTTGATGGGCCGTATGCAGAGCTACGTTGCAACAAGTAATGTAGATGTCGTAACAAAATTACTGCGCATGCACAGTAGCTCATATCGGAAAACTCCGGCTGCAAATGCAATGTGGCCGGAGCTCTGCATACGGCCCGATGTGTGGAAGAAATAAGCATGTAAGAAATGTCAAGAATGAAAGTCCTGCCTCTAAATGTTCAACCCACATTGCAGAGTCAATGGATATTAAATTGCAACAATTGCAAATGTAATCTATCTGTTCTGAATATCATCTAAGGTTACATGTAGTTATCTACTTTACATAAATATTTCATGTGTTTTCATATGTGTGACGTAGGACACCAATTGTTCATGTAGACAAGAATCAGTGCACAGTATTGTTATTCTATTAAGATAGCCATAGAGTACAAAGACTACCTTCCAATTTGCCTAGATAGATAGATAGACCTCCTCCTCGTAGTTCTCCTGCTCATCCCATCTTGCCCCCCCTTCAATCTATACTTAATGCAGCTTCCAGGCTTATCTTCCTCTCCCGCCGCTCTACCTCAGCCTCTCCTTTATGTCAAACCCTCCCCTGGCTTCCTGTCCGCTTCAGACCTCTCTTTAAACTCCTTACCCTCATCTTTAAGGGCATCTCCTTATCCACTGCTCCCTAACTCTCTTCCCTCATCAACATGCACACCCCTTCCCGCCCTCTCCATTCTGCTCACCAACACTGTCTGACCTCCTTACTGATCACCATATCTCCGTATCCAGGACTTCTCCCGTGCTGCACCTCTGCACTGGAATGACATCCCTTCTTCAGTCAGACTCTCCCCCACATTACAGGATTTCAAGCACTCACTCAAAACGCACCTGTTCAGGCTAGCCTACCCCTCCTCCATTTAATATCCTCACTGCCTCCTACATCTATCCCTTTTTTCCTTGCTTCCCCCTCTCCTCCACTTACACCAGCAGTCCACTTCCTTCCCACTCCTTATGTCTTTCACGTGAGCAGGGCCCTCCAACCTAGTGTTGTTCCCTCCTCCACCACTCCCCCCTCACTTCGTACCCTCTTGTCCCCCTCTGCTATCTTTTAATCCCATCCCCACCTGGTGGCTCCCTTGACACCTTGCATTGTGCCTTGCGTTCTGTGCTTGCTCACTTTATTGTATTTTTGTGATATTTAGATATTTATATTGTATATTATTATGTACTATGCTGTCCATCCTTACCCTGTATGTCTGTACTGTATCTATCTGTCTGTCTGTCTGTCTATCTATCTATCTATCTATCTATCTATCTATCTATCTATCTATCTATCTATCTATCTCCCATATATTATAATTCTGCTTTATCATGCAGTATGTAGTTCATGAAATAAGTTTATTTTTGTTTTGCAAATAATAAGTATACATTCTTACAACCCATACTAAGTTCTGATTTAAACAGGTAGATCTGATTAAAAGATTTGTAAGGATTAACTTTAAAACTAATGAAATTCAGCGAGGTTTTTTCTCCATATCTTAATAGTCAAATGAATATTTAAAGCTCACATTTTCTCAGAGTTAATGTTTTACTTATTTATTAAAAGAGCTGACTTTGAAACGTTACCTTTAGTTCTGTAATTTCTAAATCACAAAATTAGATACTTTATAATAGATGGTAGAATATGCAACTTCCCCTTTATCACACTAAGCTATTTAAAAACTTAATTAAAAGCTATTAAACTATGCTCTATGCTTAAAAAAGATTTTTTTTTTTTTCTTGTAAAGGTGGTTTTAAATTTTTTACTCATTACAGGTTTAGATTCTATACCTGGATTCTCCTTTGTTCCCCTGTACATGATTTATTTTATAGAATGTCACAAAACACGGTATTTATCTTACTCGCCAGTGCCACTTATCGGTTTCCACAGCCTCGTGGGTTAAAAGTTTCCTTGTTGAGGCCTACTGTGGCATGCTCAGACCATGGTTTCCGTTTGGCTGCATCTCGGCTCCATCTCTGATTCCTCCATGAGCCACAGGCACAGCACCATATTGGATTGTGTCATCTAATCTCTCACAACCAGTCTCTGATCAGCACATCTGATCACATGCACCCAAGGACCAATAGGAGCAAGAGGAGCTCTATTTTAATCGCTGGCATAGTCTCACCTGTGCGAGTACAAGTACTATACTCCTTGTTCCTGGTTCCTGCGTTCTCTTCATCATAACCCAGTTCTATTCAGAGCTTCATTTCTTTCCAGCTTGCATTCAGAAAACTCCTTGCAGTCCATCCTACATTTTGAAAACTCCTTTCAGACCAGCTTGCATTCTGATTTCCTCTGCAGTTTACTGCCACCAACAGTCAATCTACAAAAAACCTTCCCGGCCTGATAAAGGGTCTCAGACATCCTAGGCTGAAGCATTTCTGACCCCCCCCCCCCACTGCGATAAAGCATTTCTGACCCCCCCCCCCATGTGATAAAAGCTTTTTCCCATTCTAGTCAGTCACATACATGAAATAGATATGGACTTATATGAAAAGTGTATGAAAAATATATTATCTATGTCTCCCAACTAAAAAACACTCTTAGTGAAATAAAACATTCTTTGTGAATAGAAATGGTAAAAAAGACAAAAAAATAACCACATAGACCAAAAAGTCCACTGCAAAATTAGGATCAGTCCAATGAACTTGCTAATACCCTGCTATTCAGTCAATCAGGAGCAGTGTCTTACCCCATTTATTTAATTACTGAGCCACTCTATGACAACAGTCAATAATTTATAAGTTATATGGAAACTATAGTTCTAACTATTATAGAGACTATTATAAAGACTGTGCATCTGCTCCCCATAGTCCAATTACTGTGAAACTTATTTAATAATAAAACCGTGAACTTGCCATTTCTAATAAAACAAACATAGAAATAAAGTGGAACACTAACATTTATCAAAACTGGTTTGATATCATTATCCACACTAAGGGCAGCAGTTATAACATGGGAATCCCACATAGGCGGTCTCCTTACTAGTAGATGACACAGGACAACAGAATAGTGAAAATCCAAACAAGAAACAAATAAGAAAAAATCCATTAAAGTTGGTGAAGAAGCAGAATCTTTTCAGAAAGCAGCTCCTCAGACAGGCTGTAGCGTGGGCTCACAGTTGGTGACTGGCATCATATCCCTGACTCCCTGCCAGTGAGTTGTTAGGCATAAAGTGGGAGGTGCAGAGAGAGCTCAGCCCTTTCGTCTCTCTCTCCCTTGGCCCTGCTGTAGCTTGTAGTATGCTCTCTTCCTAAGCCTGCATGCACAGCATAGCGCTGTTCACTCTGTCCCAATTCGGTGGTAGAGGAAGGGGGGCAACAGTGGCTACCCACTCTCTTTCCAGAACCTGGCAACCTAGGCTGTAGCCTAGTCCAGCTATTGTTTAACCGGAGCCTGCTGTCCAGAGTGCCTCCTTTGCCAGCTCAGTCTATTAATCAACCTCATCTACTCATCCTGTGGATCTCCTACTTCTATTGCACAGGAGCGTCATCAAGAACCCCAGCTTCCAATACACTGCTCAGACAACCCATCCCCATGGGACCCGAACCAGATAACAAATTCCCAGTGTCTGTGACATTGAATGCGTTATCAGTCATATTATCCAGATGCTGCAACCAAATTACACAACTCACAAACTGGTGTGTGTGCGTGTAATATATACACACAGACTGATGTTACTAAAACAAGAAATCAGATAATACACACAAAACTAGTACTATCTATGGAGACTTCATAGTACAAAATGAATAATAGTCTCATTTATAAAGTATTACTTGAATAGTGTTTTAGATTGCTGGGCTGTAAATAACATGTTTTAGGCTACTTTGCACCATGTTATTTCGTTCTGAAACTCTCTTACTGTATATTCCAATACAGAATTTCTTTTCTAGATACAATTATAGTTTTGCTCACAATATTAGGCTATAATTTTGTTGGCTGTATTTAAAAGAACAATTTTAGCCAATTTACAAGCCAAAATTCTGAATCTTAATTAACGCACACTTTAATTAAAAGGAGGCGTTGACTGGCAAATTTTTACCTGGGTGCCTTGCAGCCTATTAGGAAGAGTTTAAATAAAGAAAATGTTGTTGACACCTTGACTTAAACTAAGCTAGCCATAAGCTAGCCATTAATGGGACCTGCCAGATTAGGCCTGCCCATGACTAAGGCTGTCAAAATATGTAGAACAACAGTAAAAAGACACAAAGCTCAGACGTAAATTTGATTTGTAGTCTTAAGGCAATAGGATCCCAAGAAGGGTGGCTTGGCAGATAGGCTCGCTTTTTGATAATACTGCATATTAGTTTGTATAATTTATATCTATGCTTTGTTGGTTTTGCAATTTAACAAGCAAAGTGAAAACTAACCCGGGTGTGAAACACTTTTGTATTAGCCAGCAATGTACACAAATTACATATGAAATAAACTTCATGGATACTGAGCTTTACTGATTACAATCTGGAAATGAGGTTACAAAGGTGGGGTTTGTGAAGAATTGTTTTTGCCATATTCATTTTCATTTTTACCATACAAAATGGATCCCCTTTATTCCATTAAACCAACAAAGTTGATTAAATTTAAATACTTATATTTTTTTATTAATATGGTATGACCTACAGAAGCTTTAATACAGTATCCAATTCTTTTTGGACTGGACTCAGTGTGCGGGGGTCCGTAGTTACGCACCCGTAGCAACTCCCCACAGTTGCTGCCTTACCTTTTCTAACTAGCTTTGCGGCCGTACAGGCAGTCAGAACATCTGACGCATGCATGCGCAGATGCTCCGACATGGAGGACTTGCGTAAGTCCCCTGTCGGCCATAGGTATGGCTCTGAGCCATTAATATTATTCTGTTATACAACATATGGGTTTTTTTGTTTGTTTTTTAGAAAACAAGGATTCCTAGTTTAACAATAACCACCATAATGATGCAAAATAATCACCACCGTCATGATGCAATTACTCTGCTCTTCCTTCTTCATTGGGTTCTGAGGAGATAGGCAGCAAAAAAAAAGAAAAGGGCAATTCTTGAATTAATTCTGCCTCTATACATTGCATGAGTAAAGGGTTAAATCTGCTTTTATAGTAAACCGAAGAGTCATTGGAAAAACATTGGATGTTATAATGAGCAGTATAAATAGCACATGTAGGCACATTGGCTCCCAAGGCACAATTTGAACCTCCTCATAGGAAAATGAATTTGCTGGGCACATTAACCTGGGAGCAGCTGCTATGCACCGTACATTTTCTTTCATTAAATATTGTAGTAGGCATTCCTATCAACTTCTGTATATCAGCTTGCTTGCAGCGTTCACAGAGACTTGTCAATACAATTCTGAAAGGTGCCCGTGCTGTATGTGCTCATTATAAAGTTATCATCACCAGTATAGGCTTGTAAAATAAACAGGACGACTTATCCTATATTATTAATATTTACTTTCCAATTTGACTGTTACAAATTTTTGTTTACATTCCAATTGGACAATAACCTCCCTGCTGTTATTATGTGTGACTGGCTACAAGTTATTCTAGGCCTGTCTATTTTATCTACTATTAAAGAATTACTTTTTCAGGTGTTGTGACTAGACTGGTATTATACTTACCAGCATCATGTAGTCCTAGATAATACCTGTGTAAACCATGGGCTTGCTAGCTTGGGCTCAGGGCCGGTGCTAGGGTTTTCAGCGCCCCCCTGCGAACTTTAATTTTGCTCCCATCCTGTCTCTCCAGCACCCAGTATCCCCATCATGTGTATCCAGCACCCAGCATCCTCCATCATGTGTATTTAGCACCCAATATCCCCATCATGTGTATCCAGCACCCGCCATCATGTGTATTCAGCATCCAGTATCTGCCATCATGTCTCTCCAGCACCCTGTATCCCCCATCATGTGTATCCAGCACCTATTGTCCCCCATCATGTCTCTCCAGCTCCCAGTATCCCCCATCATATGCCTCCAGCTCCCAGTATCCCCCATCATGTGTATCCAGCACCTATTATCGCCCAGCATGTCTCTCCAGCTCCCAGTACCCCCCATGATGTGTATCCAGCACCCCCCATCATGTGTAACCAGCACACCCCATCATATGTATCCAGCACCCCCCATCATATGTATCCTGCGCCTCCATCATGTGTATCCAGCAACCCCCATCATGTGTATCCAGCAACACCCACCATGTGCTTCAATGCCACCCACCCCCAGTGTGCCCCCTTTAAAAAAAAAAAAATCATCACCATGCCAGGAAAAAAAAAATGCACTTATATTTCAGGCGCTCTCCTTCCGTCCTGGCTCCTCTCTGCTGGCTCCTCACTAAACGTCAGGCGTGATGACGCCATGTCCGATGTTTAGTGAGTGAGAAGGGAGCAGGGAGGAGTCAGGACGGAAGGAGAGCGCCAGCGCCGCAATATAAGTAAGTGCATTTTTTTTTCCTACCGACGGGACCAGCGGCAGCAGGAGATCGTGGCGGGAGGGAAGAGGCATGACACCCTCCCGACACGCTTACCCCGCCTACTGGGTTCTGCTGGCCCTGCTTGGGCTATATCCATATGGTGGCAGGGCAACTCAGGGCTGTAACTGGGGGTTTGCGATAGTGGCGGGCACCCAAGACGCAAAGTCAAAGCAGGGAACCAGTAAATAAATTTTTATGGTTAAACTGGTTACTAACTAGAGGTTGGGGGCTCCATTTCTCTTTTTTGCACCTGGTGCTAAAATTTCTAGTTATGGCTCTGGGGCAACTAGCAGTACCCCCCCCCCCCACACACACACACACACACACACACAATCCAGCGAAAGCACAGTGTGGTTGCAGACCTGGAGTAGTCTCTACCGCCAACAGCCCACTTCAGAGCCTTAGGCATGTCAGCAAAGTGGCCTACTGCCTACTATGCATAGGATAAAATATATAACATTTTACAAAATAGTATTTGTCGTTCTCATAAATCAATACAGTGTTATTGTCAGTAACTCCTCAAAAAACATTATGTTTTATGACAAGCTAGGATTAAAACGGCACACTTTCTCAATATGTTTCAATAACCAAAAGCCATTTGCTTGCTCTTAATTCCAGCATGCTTTGAAGAATGACTTACTTTTTGTTATTGAAACCCCCAAGGCAGTTTTTGGAATAAAGGATCACAAATTGAATTCATTTACGGCTCTGCAACTTAGATTTATAATGTATTGTAAGAAAAGTACCAGCAAGGTAAATGTGTGCCATAGAATGAAAGATTTCTTCCACAACATAAATCACACTCTTTAGTGTTACCTGTTTATACAGCTTCTGCTGACCTTTTAACCTTGTAAGTACTGCACATTGGGGACTATTTACTAATATTCAATTATATAGCCAGTTTCCTATCATAGATAGATAGGAATAAAGCCACCTATCCCTGCAATCTAATTTCATTGTACTTCAATCTGTCAACAAAATGTTGCTAGAACAATGGCAACTGGCCTTGAGCATTGATTCTTCACTTCGTCTGAGGTAACATGGAATTTATTTTTGCCTATCATTTTTCATAGAATTAAAAGCCCTGACTTGGGTTTAAGTTTCATTTTGTTGATCATTTAGAATTAAGTAAACATTATAAAATGTAAATAGTTCATAGTACTGTTTTCATCATCCTACCAAGTATTCTCTACACAGGGATACTTATGTCCACCAAATACATTGCAGGTGGGAATTATAGCCAATGACTTCAGGTTATAATCAGCAGTGACTTCTTTTTGTAAGAGGCCTAGCCCAATTGGTAGCAAAAATACCCTGTTACAGGCATAGGTAACTCCCAGTGTAGTCCAGTAGCATACACATAACTTAGGGTTGCCGACTTTTCATAGCTTCCCCCAGAAGCCCCACCCCTAACTATCAATGCCCCTTTTTCTTAGTTTTACTAGTGATAGGGTGGGTTTTGATGATGCAAATTGCATCATCAAGTCCCACCCTGCCCCTAGTAACACTAGGAATACTAGTGTTGCCAAGCAGGGGGGTGGGATATGAGGCTGTGGTTTGCATAAAACCACAGCCTTAAACCCTCTGCTGGAGATTTCCAGGCTCTCCCAGAATACCGGGAGAACTGCCTGAATTTCGGGAGTCTCCCGGATATTGGGGGAGAGTCGGAAAACCTTGACATAGTTGATATGTAGCAAAGCATGATGGGGCTTGTAGTTTCACAACACCTGGAGTTCCAGAGGTTTTCTGTGCTTGCTCTTTTATGTGTGAGCTAATGGTTGTGTATATTAAGTCGATGCAGTTGAGCCCTAAGTTTGTAGTGCAGCCATACTTCTACTCGGTAAGAGTGCATTTTATTAAGATATTTAAAAACACCGAAGCATCCGGTTATATCACTTTATTTTAACATTTCAGAGGGATATTTCATAATTTTATGCAGCAGCAGTTTTGAGTTTAATTGTTTGCAGATGGTGGATGATCTATTCCCCTTGCTTGTTGCCTCATTTCTAATAACACTCAGGATGTTCTATGTAAATGAGAAATTTTCCTGAAGACGCCTGTCCTTAGTTTTCTCTGTATTTTCTCTACACCATTTTCCAGCTGTTGAATTTTACCTTTTGTCTCTTTTTTTGTTTCTTTAATCAGTGGGGCAGGCAGGAAAAGAGAAACCTCAATGTAATCAGGACTTAATATATGTGATACAGGGATTTATGTATATTTTCAATGCATACTATTATTTGAATATAGCTGTAGGAAAAGGTATTAACACCTGTTTTCCTCATTCCATCATTTCCTTATATGTCTCTATTATACTATAGCAATTATGTTCATTGATTGCAGAACACCGTTTCACATATGGTAAGCTGTCACATGACCAAATGCATTGTAAATGTGATTGAAAATACTCCATAAGTTGAGCCAATACAGGTCACACGTAGACATTTTATAATTCATACATATTGATTGAGGAATATGTATTAACATACTGTGTAAAGAATTGCCATTCGGTGAGACCACAAAATAAGGACGAGTCTGATTTAAGTGCTGAATCTGTGCGTTAGCCTTCGATGTGGAGGCTAACATATGCATTTTGACTTCCGCACACAGGAATGAATGGCAGTCCCCCTGCACTCCTTAAGTATTCCTCCCGCATCTCTGGGCTTAGCCAGGCCCTTACTGTAAAAAATACATTTGCCTATCATATGCATGTCTCGAATGCATGATTAGTGGTCTAGCCTCCCATGCAGAGGCTTAAATCCGCACGAAACGCAACACTGATGACTGCGTTTCGATCTGGAAACATTGGGCCAGATCCAGCGTTCAGTACGAAAGCGTATTTACGCTTGCTGCTTACGTAATTTCAAAATTTTTATGTACTGCGTATGTATGTGCGCGGCAGATGTTAGGCATCGTAACTCTAATAGTAAGTACCTTCCTCGTAACTATGAACGAAGGGGCGGCTTATCCATAGGACAGTCGGAAATACGCATTGTAGACGGAGGGTAGCATTTCAGTTATACAGTATGGGCCGGGTTAGGCCGTTACGTGCGACAATCCATTATGTATGACCGTACTTACGCAAGGAAAAGTTAAGTTAGGGTTTGGTACTCGTAATTCAAGTAAATCACATGCGACAGGGGAGAGCATAGTACTTACGATCGTGTAAATACACTACAAGATCATGCTTAAAGTGCACTTAGGTCTGGATCTGGCCCATTGGTACTGAGCATGCGCAGTACCAATTAACAGCTGACTTACATATGTAGCATATGTAAGTACGTTTCTTAAATCTGGATCCCACCCAATGAAGCCAAATCATAGTTCATATATTGAGCCCACATACCAACCATATACAAACGAGTGACTGGAATGCTTGCCCACTGTGTGATTGCTAAACAAATCATTTCCTGAAGTGACGTCTGTCAGAGAAGCTACACACATTACGGGATCAAAGAAAAGATATGTCTATTAACTACTAATTACATTCTAGCAAGTTGCCTTTATTGCTAGTTCAAAAATGTTAGCATTAGGCATAAAAGCAGCAATGAGAAAGGATAATAAGAGAGGAGCCAGAGATATATACATTTGCTCATTCTCTGGGAACAATTCAGCGTTCTTTATAGGATCTTCATCACAAGCCATGATCCATAACTGGTCTGCTGTGTGTTGATGCTATGTGTCCCAGAGAACAACCACAACCACAACTGTTAATTCAGCCAAAGCTAAAATAAACGTCTACTGCAGTGCTCTAGCCAAAATCTACTGCTGCCTAAGTAAATTGCATGTCTGAGCTTCTGTACAGCATTTCTCTCACTGTGTCATTAATCACAAAGTCTAACCAAAAAGTTACTGACTCATTTTCACAGTGTAATTTCTCATACACGCCCTCATGCTTTGTTTTTCCTTAATCTCCGCGACAAAATGTGCTGTGTTGATAGTAGTATGATGTTGCAGAATTTGACATAGTAAAACATTTTTCAGTTTTCTTGTCGGCCTTGCTTCAGTTTGGCTTTTCTTCTCCTCCTCATGCATGCTGACCCGGAATTCTTCCTTTGCCTTAGCTGCGATAATCGTGACTCAGCTTACAACACCATACATTCGCATCGCCCCTGCTGCAGGCGACGACCAACTAACAGGTCAGACATTGAAATACACACAACTCATCCTTCATTTCTTCTGCCTGGTACCATCCCCATCCGTCAGTCATCTAATATCATCACATGTGCTTGTTCATTTGATTTTGTTCTCTTTGTGTTGTTTTAGGCTTTGCACTTTAGAGATATAGTACTGCCAATCCATTCCATTTATGTGTCATAAATAATTGTTAATGTTACTCACCGCATGCCTAAACTGTGTGTGTACTGTGTGGGATGTAAAACTTCTAGTAATATATCATTTGTAGGCTTTGCACAATTGGTGGGATATTTTATGATTATAGCAGCCCATCATGAGACTAACATGTAGCTATGTAATAGAGAGGTAGTGGGATTAACCCATGGCCGCTGCTAGATCCACTGTGCCCCGCCCCATGTGACCTGTCACATAGGAGGCCCACCCCTATGTGACATTACCTTTGACCTGACATTGGGCTGGAGCTCTGAGAACCTGCATGATCAGCTGATCAGAAGTTCTTCCCTGCGCATTAGCCCTCTAATGTTCATCTCTCAGTAATAATTATCAGTGGAAGGATACCGCCAATACTTGCTGCTGCAGAACGGGAAATATTGTGGGCCCCATCAGATCTAGGCCCAGGACTATAGTCCCGACTGCCCCCCCCTGATAGCAGCCCTAACTTAAGCTGGGCACACACTACAGGTTTTTTTTCACAATTCCATAAATTAAACAATTAATAGTTACTATATTAATTTCTTATTATGATTTATCTGTACAGGATTCACCAGCATGTCTGTGATTTTCTGCTCCCATAACCCTCTGCTTCAACATAAAATTAAACATACATATCCACAAAGGGGGCCTAATGCATGAAGTAGAGGAAGATTTGTAGCAAAGAAGGTCTGGACGGTGTACACACTAATTGTTTGGACATATATTGGGACATTGTTGATTGGTAAAATTAGGCGTTTCCAAAAACCCAATCTGATGGTCCGATGTTGTTTGTATGGGACTGGTATAAAAAGTCAACAGTCAAAATGTTGACAGGTCACAATGTCGACAGTTGTATATTATATTATTTGTATGTAATATCTGTAAACTTAATGTAATGCAAAACTTCAGAAATGTAAAAATACATATGTAATATATATGTAATAAATCATAATACTCAACTGTTGACATTTTGACCTGTCTACAATTTCACCTGCTGACATTTTGAATTAAAGTTTAGTATGTGCCCAGCTTTACTTCATCATTTTTGCTAGACTTTTATTTCTTCCCTCCCATGCATGCACAGGGGGCTTATGCAAATGACTTATGTCAGGATTGGGCCCATGTTGTATATTCAGTGTAAAGGGCACTCACATTTTCTAAAAGTGAATAAAAGAAGGAACAAATGAAATGAGAACATTGGCAAATGTATTATATTGTCACATTTAAAAATGATAATGTATTCATAATGTTAATTTACATTATATAAACATGATTAACAGTTTAAAATTAAACATATAGGGCCGGACCCACAACAACATACGTCTCACAACATACGTCCGCCAGGTGCCGATAATAGCTACTACGCATGCGTAGTAACTAATTTACGTAATCTACGTATCGTTGCGTTACGTAGATTGCGTATATGCCGTCTTAAAGACAGCATATACGCAATAGTTAGTACGCCCATAGTTAATAATATTCTCTTATTTAAATAAACAGTAACATTTCAAATATTACAAAAAGAAATATATTAAACATACACAAGTAGAGCTTTTCTTTTAGTCTTTTGCAATCATCGTGCAGGCTCTTAACACAATAACTTCGCTCACTACATAATATTTGTATGGTGTGGTGTAGACTACTCTATCACTACTCTAAACTAGAGGTCATATATTGTCTGTTACACATTGAATAGAGTTAGAAAAAACATTATGTTGAGATCAGAAATATATGTTACACAATCTCCAATTGCAAATGTGTCCCAAATCAACCTCATAATGCATGACAAATAATATACCGGTAGTTTAGTTTTTGCTGTAGATATTTCTATAATATCTACAGCAAGATTAAACTATATTATTTGTCATGAATTATTATGCTTTTTTCCACCATTAGTACTTAAATAACTAAAATACATGAAATAAAGATTTTGGAAATCCAATTAACACGTTGTAGCTAGGAAAATCTCAAGTCATTTATTAAATTTGAGTGTTGTCAAACTGGAACTGTTATTACCCCACCTAATATTATTTATTAACAGGGTTTTATATAGTGCTATTATACAGTGTAGTGCTTTCAAACTTCTACAAGCATTAAAAAACTGGACTGTGTAGTAACAAACAGTTTGGGTCAGGTATCATTGGGATTAATAAATAATGGGCAGTGCAATATATCGCACAGGGAACCAGCTAAGTTTTATGGTAAAGATACTTAGTGGTCCATGATACAGTCACACTGAAATGTTAGTAGCAGAACTGTGAACTGTGAATAATTTTAGTAAGAAAACATAAAGTATACAAGTTTGTGTAAATCATTTAATCATTTAGTAGAAAGGGAAATTGTGGTTGAGATTTGCAGTAGTCTAAAAACATTAAACTACGGACGTATATGTTATACTTCCGGGAGTCTGCATACGGCCCCTTAACCTTACCCTTAAGCTTTAACTCTAAACCTGCTAACGCAGCCTGTAGCTATTGGGAAGGGGTCTAAATAGGTACCCATTTCCAAAAGGAATTTTCCGTCTGCTGAGGTTTTCAACAATGACACAGTCACCATTCAGCTGGCAACTGTATCATTGTGTGATGAGGGCTTGCTGGACCGGCAACTGCATCCAGCAATTACATAGCATAGTGGCTGTAAATAGGGTAGAAGTTAAGAAGTAGATTGAGGGATTTAGTAAGGTTTTTTGATGATGTGATTTTTAAGCGAAAGGTTAGAGAGTAGAGGAGTCTTAAAGGGTGAGGAAGGTTATTCCAGAGAGTGGGTGCAGCCCAGGAAAAATCAAGTAAAACCAGTAATCAAAGCATTTATTAAGCACAAGAGAAGGTTACAGATCCTGTGAAGATCTGTGAGAGCAAGCTGGCATATATTTTGAGATGAGTGGAGAAACGTATGTAGGGGCAAATTTGTTAATGGCATAATAGGTTAGCAAAAGGATTTTATTCTGTAAAATACAGTCAACCACTGTAGAGACTGACAGAGAGGACCGGCACTAGAAGAGCGTTTTGCAAGGAAAATAAGTCTAGCTGATATATGCATTTTAGGTGGTCGGTGGGAAATTTTATATTGTGGTAGGCCATTAAAGAGAGCTTTGCAATAATCAATTTGAAAATGATAAATGCATGAATAGGAGATTTTGCAGTGTCTTGCATGTGGTATGTGCTTATTCTGAATTTTTTTTATTTTAGGTATATGTAACAGGATTTAAAAACAGAATGTATATGGGAAATAAAGGACAGTACTAAGTCAAGGATTACACCTAGGCAGCAAGATTAGGGATTATAGCAGTGTTGAAGAAATAAGGAGTCTGGATGGGTAGCTTCTATTGGCAGGTGAAAATATTATTATCTCAGGTTTCAAAGATTAAGTTTGAGATGGCGGGAGAGCAACCAAGTGGAAAGTGCAGAAATACATTCAGTTACACTGGTCAGGACAGTTGGTGAAAGATCAGGAGTGGATAAAATCTTTTGTATTCAATCTGCATGAAGATGATACTGAAATTCAAATGATTTTATTAGTCCAAGGGTATAATAGAGAAGAGCAATGGACCAATGACTGAGCCTAGTTGCACTTTAAGAGATAAGGGAAGAGCAGGAGAGTCTGATCTAGAAAAGATGGGAAAATACCAGTAGAGGGAGAGTGATTGCATTTTGTAGTTAAGGTTAAAGTATAAGAAGATAGACATCAACTGTTGTAGTGTAGGCACAGAAGAGAAGAGAAAACACTTGATCTTTACTTGTGGGATGGACAAGATGGCAGAGTACGGAGGAAAGTGGATGATAAGTATGTTAGTTGACAAGGAGGAAAACGACAATTCTTGTCTATTTTTTGTTTTTAATTATTTATTTTGTGTTATGTTATGACATATTAACAAAAGGTATAGACATTCATGGATTCAGTAGCTACATAAAGCATTGAGTCTGTTACGTAGTACTCATTGCTTAAAAAGGCACAGTGGTATACTGAATAACGGTGCGGAGGAAAACCAACTCTCCAAACATAACTGAATCTTCTGTAAAGGTTACAAGCCACTTTTAACAGAAGCTAATCACAAAGAGATTTTATAATGAAATGGGTGAGGGAGAGGAGAATGAAACGAGGAAGGAGAGGGAAGGCGTGTGGGGACTACAGAGTTTGTCAGGTCACGCTGACATATAAGGGGGGTGTACCAGGCATAGGTTTAAGGAGTTAAAGAATCATGCTAAACAGTTTGAGGACAAGGGCCAAATATGCTTTAGGAGTGATATTTTGAATTGTAGCCAGGGGAGCCAAGTTATCATAAAGGTTTTGTATTTATCATTGGCAAGGAAATAATGTCCTCCGTAGTCATATATTAATCTATTCTTTTGGACCTCCAATGTACTGGCATTATTACCTTTGCAGGATTACTCAGACATGCAAAGAGGGAGTTCTTGTGAATCCTTAGGGCGTGTGGGAGGTAAGAGAGAAGCCAAATTTTAGGCATAAAGGGAACTTCCACCCCATTGATTTTGCTGGTGATTGGGTGGACCTTCCAAAAGGATTTGAGATGGGAACAGTCCCACCAATGAGTGAAATCGCCTATAGCCTCTGAGCAGGGCCAGCGCTGTGTAGAGAGAGTTTTTCCAGCTTCACATTACTGAAAACCCAATACAAGATTTTCACTTTTTCACAAGATTTTACTTTTGAAACTCATCCCTGATCTTGTCTATCTTGTCCTTAAGGTACAATACAAGATCTTGGAAGTTGGTGGATTTTCCACAGGATGGATCAGTAGAGATTTAAATGTATGAAAAACAGACTGAAAGTATGATTGGTTGGCATTGTCTAGTACCTTTTTTGGGGGTACCAGTTGCCCACCATGGAATCATGTCAAGTGTATAACTTTGCATATCATGCAGGCACATACCGATGCCCCATATATATTTTTCAGGGTTTTGTTGTTGTTTATATATTTTTGCAGTGATTTTTAGCATTTTATACATACTGTATATCATTTAGCTCTGAAGATATTTTATTAATTATGTCAGTATGTCGTATTTCCTTATCACCTTCCCCAGATGCCCTGAGCACCACCTGACACTGATTGAGAACCCCTGGTCTACAGTATTTAAATAACTGTGATGTGTTGTTGTAAGTTAATTATAATAATAATATATATTATATTATAATATATAATATATTATGGTTGTGATAATTAAAGCAATATTTTCATTTTAAA
>WWET01000566.1:187051-200835 GCA_011038615.1 Limnodynastes dumerilii | reverse complement strand
GCAGGAAGACAGTGAGTGTGCCGAGTGTAACATACACAGAGCAGCCAGCACACTGCCGACTGCTCTGTGTATGTTATGATCGGTTTCAGGATGTAAAAGGGGGTTTCTGGGCAACTGGAAACCCCCCCCTGGGTGCGCCACTGATGGGCATGGATAGATAAATGATCACAGTTGGTTTTAGTTATGGTACTTATTTATCTACTATACAGAATCTTCTTAATATGTATATATTGTTTTGATAAGAAGCTCTACTTGCCGTTTAATGAATATCTAAACAGTATAGTACTATCCATTATAAGAGTAGTTATATTGGCACTAAGGTAATACAGAGATGGAACACAGATTCTGTTAATATGTAAAATGCACATCCATCATTGTACCAAGTAGTATCACTTTTATTCAGGACATCCTTTATAATAAGCTCTGGTTGTTCACTTCACATCATTTTTGTATGGTTTTATTTGTTTGGCCTAGATAGTTAGTTCATCTCTACACAAATGTTTATATTTTTGTGGAAAGATGAAATTCTAAAGAGAAAAACAGCCCAGGTGAAATATTAGAAGGGGCCCTAGCAAACATGAATTTATTATTTTAAAGTTATGTTACACTCAGAAATTCTGTGCGTATGGGCCTTGAGCGTACCAGCTTCGTAACACAGTTCGAGGGGCATGCCTCTCATACGAAACCTGTAAATACGCACTGAGGGCGGGGTGAGTCATTTAAATCGTACAGTATGGGTGTGGTAAGCGTCATAACTACGCAATGAGCTTACGGAGGTCCGCAGTAACGATCAGAAAAGTTAGGGTAGGGTTTGCTGGGCATAAGAAGGCTAAACTAAGTACGACCAAGGGGAGGGCCTATGGGAGTGCATGGTAGGTATGCAGGCGTAAATACGTTACGCACATGAGCGTTTCATGAGCGTAGGTCTGGATCAGGCCCTAAGAGATTATATAGATCTTTTTTTGAGGATCCTCTGAATGCTTACAGATTGTACTACATGAATGGCAATAATATCTACTCCTACACGTTACCTTCTTTTGAGAAAGGTTTGAGGATCACTACCTTAATATAGATAGTCAGATAGATAGATATATAGATAGATAGATAGATAGATAGATAGATAGATAGATAGATAGATAGTAAGTATGGCCAGTGTAGCTCTGGAGCACTCCCCCGACACTCCCCCTGTGGCCGGCATAATTACCCACTGTTACGCGGGCTGAAGGTTACCTAAACTTCAGCCGGCGTAACAGTAGGTAATTACTCTGGTCACAGGGTCGTAACTGCCCTAACCCATCCCTCCCTCCCTCATTTACTTACCTTCCCCGTCTTCCTTCCATAACGGTTGCATAGTTACGGCGAGGAACACCCCCCTCGCCATAACTACGCAACAATTAGGGACGCCCGATCCTAGGGATTAGGTTTCCTAACTACGCCGGGCAACATCTGTCTGGTGCATGCGCAGAATGGCAGAAATGTAACTAGTGCGGCGGCGGTAGGTCTGGATCAGTCCTATACACACAATAATAGTTAGAGAGGGATCTCACCATCACTTTTAATACCAGCGTACATTTTTTCCTTTTAATGGATTTTGAAATGCGTCGGGTGCACTGCCCAGCTACTACTGTTGCAATGCTCCTAAAGTTAATTAAAGAAAGTGCTGATATTGAGCACCTTCCCTTGCTGCTCAGGTGACCCTGTAGACTCAAGCTGTTGTTCACTAACACACTGTTTGTTAGTGATGAAGAACATGGCAGCCATGGGAAATTGTCCTATATCAGTATATCTGGCTGGCAGTTCACTTTTCAGTTTGCATGCCAGCCATACATGCAGAGCATCCCTGTTCAAACTCCGAGCAACACATCCTTTACATTTAGGGGTGTGAACTCCATGAACTCCATTCACATCCAACTGACACTCCATTCACTGTGCCTGTGTTGAATCTTCTCTGTCCATCAGCAATGACTCCTCTCCTGCTCATTCTGTAACTGGGTGTAAAAAAAATCCCAAATACTGCAACCCGCTTTATAGCTAACTCCTATATGACACGTGCAGGCATCAGTCCTGTGTCTTGGGTTAAGGTGCCTTGTGAGATTGATGATGTCTTGTGAGACATCAGATATTGCTATCCAGAGGAATAGTTTGTTTGCAAACTTCTGTGAATATATAAACACTAGATCTAATCTACTGTTATGCATTAGGTTCATTTTTAGATACAATGTTTTATTTTAATATACAAATCATTTAACCATAACACAATATTTTGCTTGATTATGCTCTTAAGACTTTGAGAATAACACATCTTAGCTATTATTCTGTATATTAGAAATTGTGCTGCAAAACAAACAGTACTTTCAGCATCTATAATTTCTCCTGTACCTATCATTGTCATAGTGCTTCTAATGAAAACATTTATGAATACTGCATAAAAGATGTATTCTGTTTTGCATGAGCTAAATGAAAAATCTCCTTCTACATTGTGTGATTTTTCATCACTGTTTAATGGCTATTTGTCTCAATTGCTGCATATACAGAATTCATTCTAAGCCCTTCCTGCCAGACTACTGTAGTTATTTTGATAAATTATATTTACTGTTAATGTTTAAATGAATACCTTCTTATATATAAAAAACTAGTAGCTAATACAGATGTTGATAATATCCTGCAGTTTGTAGCCTCTTGTACAGTATATTACTCACAGAGTTTAAATTATAGTATACTTAATATTAATATTAGAAACTGCCTCAGGTTGGGGTGCACAAATAATGGGATAAAATAAATTAGAAGTGGTAAGGTTTTATAATAAAAATATACATTAAATTACAACATACTGCATACATACTACACGTTTAGGATCAAACGTAGTAGCTCAATTCTTAAAACAACATACGTAAGACGAAAACTGTGTAACTGTGAATCTGGACCTTTATCATTATAAATCATCTTTCCATAATTATATTATATTATTATATTAATTGTATTTTAAATGAAATAGTGAAGGGAGATGTATGAATACTAACAACCCTTTCTATTGATAATCCCTTTAGTCGAGCAATGATTGCAGGAAATCCTTGCTTCTGTTATTTATGAAAATAGATATTGCTTCTGGAATGTGTATTTAAAGCCTGTCCAGAGAAACCAGATAAGACAGAAAATTCAATGAAGGCCTATATTGCAAAGAGATGAATATTATATACAGCCAAAGGCAAGTTACATGGGTCAGCAATGAAATAAGCAGAACGAAAAAACAATAAAACACCAACACTTGCTCTGCCACCTCTTCTATTAGCATATGTTTACTATGATTTACATGCTATATGACAAATAAAGAAAACACATTAATCATTTTGTGAAATAGCATGTTATAAAAGGGACAAGAGTGAATCTACACTATACTGAATGACTTAAACCATCATTAAAGCTTGCATAATAAAATATGTACTGTTGAAGGTCATTTGAGATTAGACGCCAAATTTATTGGTCAATGTATTGATAGTTTTTTAAATTATGTTCATTATTTCTGCATAATGTTTTGTGTCGTTCCTTATCCCATATGCCAGGCTCCTTAGTAAGTGGTGCATAGTGATATCAGAGCATTTTGTATTGTTTCCTGTCTATGGACCTGTACCAGAATTGCGCTTTCACCTACAGTAGTTTTTATGGACATAGAGCTGCCCATTCACCTGTGTTCGCATCCTTGTGCTCTGCACTAGTGGAACGGGGAATCCCACTATATTTAAATTAGAAAGGGGGCTGTTTAGTGCTGCTGTGGGCCAATAACAGGCCGCATTCCCTGTGCTTACACCTAAAATTTTACACCAGCTCAGGGGTTTACTTTTATTCATTGAATGGCCCTCTTTTAACTTTAAACACAACCCACAAAAATGAAAAAGTTAAATTTAAGCATCAATTAATTCTTAAAATGTTTGTTTTTGTTTTTTAAAGCCTGACTAGCAGTGTATTGCCGCACATTCTACTTATGTAGAGTTTATTACATTTTTTAGATGTTTAAAAAAACATAAACATTTTAAAACATGCAAACTTGTATAGGCTGCTGCATTACACCTTGTATTCCTTGTATTACACTGTTCAAACAGATGCACCTTTTCTATACGTCCTATCCAGAGTTGCAAATGTTGGATTTGCACATCCCTCACTCATAAGCTCTGGATCAGGTCCTTTGTTTCCAATTTTAAACCTCCATCCAGCTCTCTGAGGTCTCATTTATTTACACATATAATATATTATTGGAGATTTGGATAAACTCGCACAAGCTTAGATTTGCTTGCGTTGCACATTTTAGCGCATCATTTTTGACAGTTATTTTGCAGGAGTTGTGTTTTTCACCAGTACTTTCCATAGTACTTAAGGTTTATGTTAGCCCCTGGGAAACAGGGCATATATGTTCTAAGTTGTAAATAATGTAGTCAAGTGCTTAATATGTAATGGTGAAATTGGTTCTTGGATCCAAACTGTACTGATCCATACTTCTGAGCCACTGCCAACTTCTGGAAAACTTATGTTTGGGTATGGAGTGGATTGGGATCTTAAAGTGGCCTTTGAAAAAACTATCTGCAAGAGGCCACGTGTGGGTGGAATCAACTATTGGTGGGGTCCAAAAAATATGTAAATTGGATTAGTAGAGAATAAAGAACCTACTGACTAGTATTTCACATTCCAATAATAAGATTTATAGAGACCTCTATGCAATGCAGGTACTCACTGTGACCCCAGTGACCACCACCCAATACATACAGCAGCCTAGTGACCACCACTCAATACATACAACATCCTAATCATCTCCATTCTATACAGACATCATTTTACCAACAACCACCCATGACAATGAACATCCTGGGTTTCTTCAAATAAAAAAGGAGCTGCTGAGTGGCCTCCAGAGGACACCGGCCTACCAGGAATATTCCCTGTAATTCTTATGGCCAATCCGCCCCTGGGTTTTAGGAAATCCATATGTGCAAAGGAGTTAGCAGTGTGATTGTCTGAATATGGTCTCTAGATCCCCATATATCCTGCATTCATATTTTTGAATTCTGAAAAATAAATTTTTTGATTTTTATTGATGATTCTCACATTAAATGGAATAATGTTTTTAGATACATATTTATAAATATTCATTGAATAAAAATGATCTAAATGCAATCTCCTGTATGACACAAGTAGTTGTATATAGAAGAATATGGAGATTTGAGATATTAGTGTGCTCTATAGTGATACATACGGGGAGCAAATTACATTATTGTACTTTGGACTGATGAAGTGTAGCCACATAGGCTACACTCCATCAGTCCACAGTACAATAACACATAACAATATTATTTATGTGTTATTCATGCTTAGACAGCTAACTAAGAACATACTGTGTTAATAAACATATTTTTGCAGCTGTAGAAAAGCTACCTGAAATTGCAGAAATGGTTGGTTCCCCCTTGGATAACAAGTTTCAATGTGATGCTGTAACTTGTGTAGATACAACCCCGACACTAGCCACTTGTATCTTACTGAATCTAGCAATGCGTTGTTGAGGATTTTATACATGAGTGCCCAGTATGTACAAAATAAGACTGGCAAAGGAAGCGCAGGACTGACTATACCCTTTTTGCCACTGCTGGTATAGGCATGTTCAATCTCAGGGGCGGAACTACCATTGGTGCAACAGGTGCAGCGGCATCGGGGCCCATGCTGATACAAGGGCCCATAGCCATTATCACTGCACCGTCGAAGCTCCTCACCAGGTTACCTGGGATATCATCAGGGTCAAAGCATATTTTTTGCACCTGGGCCCAGAACTGGGCCCACTGTTCAAACTCTTTGTCTGGGGCATTTTTGTGATTTGCTCATGTCCCTTCTCTGTATCAGGGCTGGAAGTGAGGGGGTATATGGGGTATGCCATACAGTCACTTCTTCCACTGTTTTAATTGAAAAGCTGTAAATCACTATGCACTTGTATTATTTCTAAATTTACATACCACCACTTCTAAATTTCCACTGCTTCACTGGTCTGTGTATAAGACAAGACTCCAGAAACACTCTGAGTGAGGTAAAAGTTATATCAATTCCAAAAGTAAGGACTGATAGAATGATGACTTTTCCTAAATTAGTTTTATTTTGTAGTAGGATTAAATAGCATGGTTGTTACATGACTGCATGCCCTCAGTTCAATCAGTATTTATTACCAAACTTGTGATGTTACAGAAGGCGTTGAGAAAATACAATAACGTCAAATAATTTGTTCAGCCATTGACTCTGATGTGTCGCATGCTGTGCCTGTGATGTAATTTGCTTCTATAATCTCTCATTCATGTCATCTGATCTGTTCTCGTTCATCCTGATTTTTCATACATTAATATATGGCTTTTCTTTCCTTCCATTTCATCTTTTCTACCACTGCCTAAATCCTTGCTTCATCATGGCAGAAGAAGCTATAACTCCTACACATATTACCTGTAAGTACATTTTTGTGCATAAGTAGTATCATACGTTCTGCCATATTTATCCATGCATGAATATTGAATGCCAGTACTATGTTCCTTGTCAGCTTGAAACCAAACTCACCTTCATTTTCCCTTTCAGATAGTAACGCTGTCACTTTTATAAAGTAGTAGTTGTTATGAAATGTTTAAGCCTAGAGAATTTGCAATATTTGCAAATGCCTGTATATATTAGGACGAATGTGCTTATTGTTCGGTATTGGCCAATTCTCAGCATCATGTAGCAGATTAAATGCATACACATGTAAGTGTAGTGAGTGGGAACCAAAAGTAATGATGTCAAAGATTAATTTGTCTGTGCTATTCTTTAAGAATCACTAGTTATTGGTGGCTTCATGTTCATCAATATTATGTTGCAAGGGATTATCTAGATTTCTGTTATGTTGCAAGAGATTTCCTCGTTTTTTGCTGGGAATAAATCTGGTTTCATACTATACAATGTGCCTGACTCCTAAAATAATGCTCCAATGCTAGCCAGGTATGTGCCTAGCATTACATTGAACAGTATAAATAAAGTAATAGATTAAGCTGACTACTTACTATACAATTTCCCTGGCTCCGTCAAAAATGAGCCAATAGTCATAGCAAAACTCTGTCCAATACACACAATTGCCCTGATTATGAGGTTTGACATTTTTTTAAACTATTATATTGGTCCCTGCTATACACTACATGATCAGATTAATTGCCCTGATTATGGTATATTGTATAGCCAGATTTGATTAATTGTAGATCTGATCTTTACAACTATATTTGAGTTTGTGTAGTTACAGTTGTGGGGCTGGATCCAGACTTAAGAAGGAGCTTGTAATTAAGGGCTGTATGCAGAGCTCCGGGCGCATTGCATATGCGCCCGGAGTTTACCGATATGTGTTAATGCGCATGCGCAGTAATTTTGATATGCCATCTACATTTCTTTTTGCAACGTAGATTGCGGATACGCGGTTTTGGACAGCGTATATGCAATCTATGTTGCAAAAAGAAATGTAGATGGCGTATCAAAATTACTGCGCATGCGCATTAACACATATCGGTAAACTCCGGGCGTATATGATGATGATGTTGATTGCAGGGGAAGTCAAGTTAATTGTATTCTTTGCATGCAGGGATATATCTTTGAATTGCTTACTGCACACAGATACTGACCAGCTTTACTGTCACACTGTTATTTAGACTTGGGAGAGGAAACATCACCTCTCATCTCTAATACTGTTTTCAATAGATGAAATATGACTCCCCTGCAATCAGCATGGTTTAGCCCAGGAGTAACTTTCCTCTTTTAATTTCATGCCCATTCTTATGTCTGCATCCAGCCCGTGGCTTATATTAACAGTTTACATTGTGTTAATAAATACCCACAAGTCAGGGGTATTTATTTAATTGCCTAGGTATTAGTTATGAAGAATAGGTTATGCAGTTCTGTATGTACCTATTACCAGTTTGCATCAGTCATAGATAAAAATTTCTGACTGGTCTAGAACATTTTCCATTATCTGTGCCTTCCGAGCCCGTTGCCTCGCCAAAATACCAAACACACTGCATTGTGTTGGTATAATAATTAATCATTATAATAAATGATAATCAACTATTAATATACAAATAGAAAATTGAAAGTTTAAGTAAGTAACTCAACCTATCTTTGTGACCTCCTTAGAAATCTGGGGCCTGATTTAGAGATCCGGAACTAACGATAGTTCCGTGCGTATATTTAGGGTTGGATCGATTTTGCATCAACTACGCATGCGTAGTAATAGTGCAACGCCATGTACGTTGAAGTTAAGGTCAGAAATGCCTTAAGGTCGGACTTGTGAATCGGACGGAGACTAATGCGACCCTAAGTGCGGCGGAAATATACGGACCTAAGGATTTGCATAGAAATGGGTGGGGGGGAGCATTTAGATGAGAGAAAGTGGGCGCGCTTAAAGAGTTAGGGCCCTAAATATACACAACTAATACACATAGGGTCGGAAGTGAATGTGGCCAGTTAGGGCAAGTCTATGGAGGTGGAAGTTTAGGTCCTGCCGGAGGTTGCGAGGGGAGTGACTGTTTATTCTGGTGGGTGTAACCTGTTCCGACCTGCCACTTAGATGCGTATATTTGCGGCCAGATCGCTGACGGATCTCTGAATCAGGCCCCTAGACATGATCAGAATCGTCTTATTTTGGGAGATAAATTATAATATAATAAATTTGTCCTATTTTCTGTTTGTATTAATACTCATTTTAAAGCCAAATTTCAATGTGATGTGGCAAAGGAAACTAATTACTATCAGCAAAATTGCAGATTCTCATTTGTTCCACACAATAAATGTAATGGCTGAATGTTTGTTCACTTACTGTACACTCTCATTGCTCAAGCAGATGAATAGCAATTTAGAAACACTAAACAGCACTGATTTTGTGAAATGATTTCTCTTAACCCTTCTGATGTTTTCCATTGTTGCTGTTTGCATTACACACTAAAAAGAACATTGCTAATGGCTCACATTTGGCAATTATTTAAGTTAATCGTGATAAGA
The DNA here is from genome assembly GCA_011038615.1 of Limnodynastes dumerilii. Taxonomy (NCBI): domain Eukaryota; kingdom Metazoa; phylum Chordata; class Amphibia; order Anura; family Limnodynastidae; genus Limnodynastes; species Limnodynastes dumerilii. Next base: position 191,808 of record WWET01000566.1, on the reverse strand, counting down.
TTACATGTGTTATATCAATGATATTTCTGAAGTATGTGCTGAAGATCTAACTGTGTAATGGATATACCCCCTTTGTACCAGTGAGAACATGCATGCATTATGATGAACCCCAGTTTATGCCTTTTTCTGTTTTACCCTGTTTTTTCTTTTTCTTTTGCACCCCGCAAAAAATTAGAACACACACACACACACACACACACACACATATTACCAGGGTGTCAGAGGCAATCTGAGGTGGCTATACGTTTTTTTGTTCACGTGTCTCTGCTGCCAGCCTTCTGTCTCTGTTGCCATTACCCAGGTTTGCTGACTTTAAAAGCTTCCCTCCGGGAAGGAAGCCAAAAGATGCATGCAGGGTTACTTGCTTGACATGCTTGACTACCAATTACCCCTTTTGGGGTTTCCTAGGGATGGGGGTCGGACTCGTTGACGCAATTTGCGTCATCAAGTCCCTCTCTGTCGCTAGCAACACTAGTAAACTTGTGTTGCCAGGCAGGGGAGCAGGACTTGAGGTTGTGGTTTAATCGAAACCACGAGCCTCAAGTCCCTTGCGGGAGATTTGCCGGCTGTCCTGGGATACCGGGAGAACTGCCCGAATTTTGTGAGTCTCCCTGATATTGCATATCCCAGGACTGTCCTTGGGATTTACATCTGGCATGCTGCTGCAAGTAAATTGTGCCACAAATCAAAGTAAAGTTAAATGCCACACAGGGCTTCCTCTCAGCCTAGAATGTAATGTTCAGGTTGAAGATGCATGACCCCACTAATCACCAACATTTTCTCATTGGAAATATCACTTAAATCTTCTATGTTTTACATATAGAAATCAGTGATTGGAGGTAAATGCATGTTCAATTTTAACTTAACTTATACCCGTCTGAAGTTTTCTGGCTTCAGCTGCCACTCCATCTCCTGCAGAATTAAATTATCAACCATATTTTACAATTAGAAATAATTGGTTATTAGTGGGAATTATGGGCAGCATGGTGGCTCCATGAGCAGCACTTATGCCTCACACCACTGAGGACATGAGCTTGTTTCCCGGACAATGTCCTGTCTGTGTGGAGTTTGTATGTTCTTACCGTGTCTGCGTGGGTTTCCTCCAGATGCTCCGGTTTCCTCCCACATGCCAAAAACATGCTAGAAGGTTAATTGGTTGCTAACAAAATTAACCCTAGTGTATATGTGTGTTAGGGAGTGTGGCTTTAGGGCGGTGACTGAATGATAAGTGTTCTATGTATAATAATTGGGGGATTCAGGGGCAGTTTGAGAAAGGGTTGTTTCACAGGAAGGTTGTTGGGAGGGTGGTTGTAGCAGTGAATGACTGCAGGAACCAGAGGACAATCACAGCTGTTGAAGAGTGAGGATTTTCTATCCTAATACCGTGCTTAGATGGTATTAGGATTTTACTTAAAACTCGCATTTCAGCTCTTTGAAAAATATGATGATGGGGGAAATGCAAAAATGGCAATTCTTAAAAATAACCTTTTTTTAAATGATTGAGAATTCTCTAATTACCTATGCACATATGCCATGCATTAGTCAGTTATTTAGGGAAGGGGGAGTGGGGCACTCACAGAGTTGGCACCTATGAGTGCTTGCGCTAAGAACTGCATCCAGACGTGCTTTTCCTTGATTTTCATGCATTCAGATTGGATGTCGTCCATCTTTGCGTTTTGGGCACACGTTCACATCCGTGATTCCCATTTGCATCGCAATTTGCTCTATCCAGACTTCCAAAAAATGACACCTTCAGCAGCTTCTGCATTGTGTTCAAATGTTGATATGAGTTGGTATTATAATATACAGTATACCAGTGCCAACTTCACTGTGAACCAATCCTGACGTCTGAACTGCAGCCATTTTATGTTTACACGTCAGAAAACTTAAGGTTGTATATGTGTATCAGAAGTGTGTTGGTGTGAGGGGAGTGGTTACATTATCAGACCTGCGATTACGGATGCGAACACATCTGATATTCTCTGGTCCACTTGCATAGACATCAGAGATGAAAATCCTGTCCTTATTTATGTGTGTTTCTGTGCATAAGTGGTTGCACTTGGTTTCTAAAGCATCCGATGGAAGAACATGTACATGTAAACACGCTTTTTCATGTGTGTCTCTGCCTTCTAACACGTCTGCATACTGCATCTAATGCTTACAGGGGCCCTGTGTGTGGAACATATTTTCTTTTTTAAACTACCTTAAGTAGATCTCAAAGGTTTCCTGCAGTTTTGCATACACAATATATTTCAAATGGGTCTCTCAGTGGACTGATGCCTGATTTATCTTTGTAATAACAATATTTTATGTGTGTGTACAAAATTACAAGGACTAGACCATGTTTGAATAACATAATAAAAGGGAAAATTGAATTAATGGCTAGTCAAGCTTGATTCTTGCAAAAAATAGGATTAAATATGAAACACTTTTTAAGGAAATATATATTAGCAAGACTTTATTTATGGAGATAAGGACTGATTCCCAGTTAAGAGTAAAATTGCAAACCCACCTAAATATACGCATGTGAAAAATCCGCAATACACATTCAGAGAAAATATAGAAACCTGTTAACCACTACGTCTTTGCTGCGTATATTTAGGTATGCACAGACTTTGTTACCTGTGAATCGGTAGTGCGTTTAGTTGCTTAAAAATGCTTATGATTCAGAATAGTGTGGGTCCCTAAGTCTTCCCCCCTACTGCCTAACCCTAAGTCTCCCACAGCCAAACCCTAAGTCCCCCCTTCACAGCCTAACCCTAAGTCCCTCCACAGCCTAACCCTAAGTCCCTCCACAGCCTAACCCTAAATCTCACCCGCAGCCTAATCCTTAGTCTCTCCCGCAGCCTAACCCTAAGTTTTCCCGAGACTGCCTAATCCTAAATCTCTCCCGCAGCCTAACCCTAAATCTCCCCCGAGACTGCCTAACCCTAAGTCCCTGGCAGCGGCGCTTCCAAAAGTGAATGGGTGAGTGTGCGAATCGCATATTCACCCATTCATTAAAAAAAATTCTGAGAGGGCTCGCATTCAAAATAGGGACAGCTGAAAAACAGCTTTCGCTGTCCCTAATTTGCAATGCGGGCCTTCGCACCGGGGACTCGCAACGGATTCAAAGATATGTAACTAAACATACTGATTATGTGTTTTTGAAATACAGCACGTATTCTAATTAACATTTGTAAACAAAAGTAAGCTTAAAAATACAACTTTAAACATGACATACATAACAAAACAAATAAACGCATACTACATGAAGTAAGAAATACAAGGATCCACTACATATAAGGAGTTTCATAAACATCTAAAAAAAATGTATTTAAAAAAGATAAACAACACAAATAACCAATACAATTAAATAAGTAAATTGAATAGTGTTTGGTCACAAAATGTAAAGGAAAAAAAGAACCTTGAAAAACCTAAACCCAAAAGTTGGTACCTTTATAAGGTTAAAGTCTTGCACAAAATGAAAAATCAGCATAGGATTTTATAAACGAGCCTTTATTTGTTTCATTAAAAAAAATACATTTATTGATTATAAACACGCGCAGGTGTGGCCTCAACTAAGTAAATAATGATGCATGGCCCATAGCAAATACGGTTCATCAACTTAAGAGTGGTCGAGGGCTACCGTAACCTTTCCCGTGCGTATGTTAGTTTACACAAGGCATTCCTACTTTTGAATCAGTCCTAACTCTGTTGGCACACCCATACTGTACATTGGTAGCCAGTGTGCAGCACATTTGCATTAAGAGTCTTGCCCCTCTAGCCACACACGCGGGACTCATTCCTCGCCGATCCGTGCATCAGTCCTAAGTCAGACGTCTGTGTTTGTGAATCAGTTGCCCTTGGTTTCCGTGCATATATTTGGGATCTGCGCAGTTTAACTGATAAAAATAAGCACAGAGATTCTTCATTTACAGGGCCATAGTGCATGGTGTGTTTATTATGTACACATGTGATACAGTTGTTTTTCTTTATTCACATGTATATAACTTACTCTGTCATCACTACTAGCAAAACTTGTTTATAAGACTTTAAATCATATGATGAATTCATGTGATCCCTTCACATTTTTGAAGCTGATAGTATGATCTTGTCTGTGATTTAAGTGACTAATATCAGCATGTGTTCATGAGTACATAACTTAGCACTGGATCCTGTATTAGATTTTGCCCTGATCTCCCTGTGTTTAGATTGAATGTGTAATAGTTGGTCTGGATTTGCTCACAAGTGGGTGTCACAGCGTACAGTATAGGCATGTAAACACACCGCCGGGTTTTGGAATCCTCTGTTAGTGCAAGAGGAGTGATTGCATGCATGTCTGCGATTACAGATTCACATGTATATCAGGGTTGCCGACTCTCCTGGAATGTCCGGGAGACTCCCGGGAGAGCCTGCAAATTTCCCGCAAGTGACATGAGGCCCGTGGTTTAATGGAAACCACGGCCTCAAGTCTTGCCCCCCTGCCTAGCAACACTAGTATAGTAGTGTTGCTAAGGACTGGGAAGGACTTGATGATGCAATTTGCGCCATCAAGCTTCGTCGCGATCACTATTTCAGCTAAAAACGGGTAAGTGTTAGGCAGGGGGCATTAAGCCCCGCCCCTGCATGCATCTCTAGCTCCCCTCCAGAATCTCCTGGAGGGAAGCTGGCAAGGTCAGCAACCGTGATGTATATGGAAATTGCAGATACCTATGCATACAAACCAGTTGTGCTGAGTGCTTTGTTTTGATTAAAATAACACTTTTGGGGGGGGG
>WWET01000566.1:166172-178371 GCA_011038615.1 Limnodynastes dumerilii | reverse complement strand
AGTTACTCCTGGGCTAAACCATGTTGATTGCAGGGGAGTCATATTTCATCTGTTGCAAACAGTATTAGAGTTGAGAGGTGATATTTCCCAGCCCAAGTCTAAATAACAGTGTGATAGTAAAGCTGGTCAGTATCTGTGTGCAGTAAGCAATTCAAAGATATATCCCTGCATGCAAAGAATACAATAAATTAATTCCCCCTGCAATCAACATGGTTTTGCCCAGGAGTGACTTTTTCTTATTTTAAGAAGATTCTTAAGTGTGGATCAGGTCCTTAATTACAAACTCCTTCTTAAGTCTGGATCTATCCCTTTGAGAGTACACATATAGGACTAAATCCAGAGTTCTAAAATAAGAGCAAAACAGGTGGATATTTCCACCTGTGCAAAGCCATGTTGATTTTTCATGGTTAGTATGGTGGCTCAGTAATTAACCCTTATGTCTCACAACACGGTGGGAGCTCATTTTCGACTGTCTCTATTTCAAAAAGGCTGCCATTTTCCCCAAAAAATTTTTAGGAATGGGTATTTTATAGGAATGGGTAAGTGTGGCAATTGGCATACTAACCCATTCATTTTTCGGAAATGCTGCTGCAGACTCGCTGCACAAACCAATGGTGAGTAACACTATCCAGGGTGTTTTAGGGTTATGCAGCTGGGAAGGAGGGTTAGGGTTAGGGTAATGGAATGGGAGGGTTAGGGTTAGAGTAATGGAAGGGGAGGGTAAGGTCAAGCTGTGGGAAGGGGAATCTTAGGGTCAGGCTGTGGGCAGGAAAGTCTTAGGGTTAAGCTGCAGGGAGTGGAGTCTAAGAACCAGGCTGCGGGTAGGGGAGTCATAGGGTTAGGCTGCGTGGAGGGGAGTCTTATGGTCAGGCTGTGGGGAGAAGAGGTTTAGGGTCATGTAAGAGTAGGGTTAGAGTAATGGAAGGGGAGGGGTAGGGTCATGTAAGGGTAAGGTTAGAGTAATGGAAGGGGAGGGTTAGGGTAATGGAAGGGGAGTGTTAGGGCCATGTAAGAGTAGGGTTAGAGTAATGGAGGGGGAGGGTTAGGGTCATGTAAGGGTAGGGTTAGAGTAATGGAAGGGGAGGGTTAGGGTCATGTAAGGGTAGGGTTAGAGTAATGGAAGGGGAGGGTTAGGGTAATTGAAGGGGAGGGTTAGGATAATTGAAGAGGAAGGTTAATGGAAGGGTTAGGGTTAATTTATACTTACTATTCGTCGCAGTGTCTTCTATCTTCATGATTTCCCAGCCTTTCCAGAACTAGCTGGGAGAGGAAAAAAAGGACATACGCAACAGCGACTCACAACACTGAGGTCATGAGCTCAATTCACAAATTCTGATCTGTGTGAAGTTTGTATATACTCCGTGTGTCTGCATTGGTTTCCTCTCACATGCCACAAACATGCTGGTAGGTTAATTCGCTGAGATTAAATTATCCCGTGTGTGTGTGTGTGTGTGTGTGTGTGTGTGTGTGTGTGTGTGTGTGTGTTTGTGTTAAGGAAACAAAGAATGCAGCTCCAATGGGGCAGAAAATTATGTAAATGTGACATTTTGTTTTTTCCTCTGCAAATCAACATGTTTTGCCCATTGTCATTTTCCACGTATTTCTTCTTTTTGTTTTTCAAACTCTGGATCTTGGTCAAAACTATGTGAATTTTTTTTTTACATGTAGGGTAAATATTTTGCACACAGATACACCCTTAGCGTTGCTCAGTTGTACTGCTTTAAAGGCACAAGGGATCGTCTGATCCGTGGCTCCTGCATAATACAGTATTATGCAGGAGCAGCAGCTCAGATCATCCTCTGCAACCAGTAACCTGTAATCTGTAACCACTTTACATTACAGTTGTGCAGGTAATTTAAACTGCAAGGGATTAATTAGCTGAGCGGCAGTTTATCTGTTCCACAGTGGCAACCACCATTAGGGACCCTGAGCCCCTCTGTGGTATTCCCTTCCACAAGCCCCCTGCTCTAGGCATCTGCGTAAGCCTGTCCATAATCACTGATGTTTATTATATGCAGGTTATATGCATTCTGAGTTTATTCAGAGCTACCATTTTCAAAAAAGACTGGGCACAGAAAATACAAATTTGGTGCAAACCAAAGCTTGAGAGTAACAGCAGAAACAGGTAAAAATATAGACCTCGCAAAAACTATGTTGAATTGCAGGGGAAGGCAAAGTCAGACAAATTCATATGAGGAGATACAGATAGAGGGTTACAGTGACATTTTAAAGTCTGGCAGTGGTTTTAAATTAATAGAGTGCTCAGAGACTGTTATGTATTCACTGAGGGAGCAAGAGGAGGACTTGTAGGTCTGCGGTGATGGTTTTACAAATGTTCTGGACCCTGACTGTGTAAAAATGTAATTGCCTGTCTCTACTAATAAGAGTGATGTTCAGCCAGAACCTGTGATGGGAGAAGAAGCAATGGGAGAGGGGGATTCTGTTGCTCAAGGTCTTCTGCCTATGGATACCCTTACAGCAGTAATGGAGTCAGGGCAGACCATGGAGGATGTCACTCATGATCTGTCCAAACTTTTGCCTGCCTTGAGGCAGGGTTTACGTGCTCAAGAAGGGAAAGTGGCTTTTGAGGGAGAAGACACAGGCAGCGACCCGTTGAGTCTGTCCACTTTTCTGCAGTCACATGGGGGATTACCTAGGGGTGCAAGGACAATGGCTTTTGAGGGAGAAGACATAAGCTATAGGATCTTACTTTTTTCCTGCAGACCAAAATCAGTCTGTCCCAGGCACAACATCTACTTGTGGAAGAAGAGGAATGGGCTTTTGATGGAGAAGGTTTTTGCAGAGACCAACCTATCCTACTGACTGCAGCCCTGGGATTTAACGGAGGGGACAGTGGAAGCGGCTTTTGAGGGGGAAGAAATTAGATTTAAATTACAGATCTCACTACTTCTTTGCAGCCCAATACCAGTGGGACCTTAGTTACAGGAGCCCAAACATACTACTGCCATTGGACAGCTTTTGGGATTGTCTTCTGTGGAGGTGGCAGGAGAGGCCCACACTGTCCCAAGAGCCATGACAGAGCAGCAGCTTGTGCCTGACCTTACACAGCTGATAAACTTCTGTTGGGTGAGTTATACAGAGTTGGAAAAGAAGTACGTCCAGCCAAAAATTCAGCCGGGGTTTGGGAAATACATAGCGCCCCTAGTGGTTTCACCCAGGACTACAGGTGTTTTCCAGTATTTTTGCCCCTGAATTGTGTGTTGGGGAAGGAGAGGGCCCTTGGAGGGGTTAGGGGGCCACCCTGTTTTGCTGACCTAATGTGACTTAAGTTGAGCTGTGTGGGTAAGACAAGAACACAGGAGTGCAGGTCACAATACTCCAAGGCCCAGGAGAGCAAACTGGGGTCAGAAATTGCAAAGACTATTTGGACTGGTGCTGAGACACAGGGCGAGGGATGTTTAGAAATGGGTGGGGGTCCCTGATATATTACTTTTTTTTAAATCCCTGGTGGATGTATATTCTGAAACCTGTATCTATGTCTATGGGTGTATTACACTGTTTCACGTAATGTTTATATGGTTAGAGTGTGGTTAGTGTGTGGTGATTGTCAGTAGAATCTAATGTCCTTTTGTATAAGACCCCTGTCTGTATAGAGATGTGATTCCCCTTTGTGTGATAAGATAATTAGCAGCATGTTATCTCTGTAGCCAATAGAAGTGTCACTATGAGTCTCTTAGAATGGAAAGTGTTTGTAATTACTATATTGACTGTAAACTGATGCCAGGTGGGTGAGGGGTGAGGTGAGAGTTGTGCCTCTATCCCCCCTCCTCTCTCTTCACGAAGCTCTGATCAGCAGTAGGGGAGTTTTTGGTGAAAAGGTATGTAAGAGATAAAATTTGGGAGTGACCGCTCCTTATCTCACATCTACATAAGGGCAAGGGTTATCTACATCACAGGCCTTGTCCCAGGCCTTGTACAGGGAGCAATGTGCTTAGTTTTTGTCTTAGACATTGATAGACAGCTTTCATTTAGCTGAGGAACAACCAACGTCCTGGCAACCCCCACCTTTGGACATCGCTGGGAGGGGCAGGTGCCAGGTGGGAGGAAAAATACACTGTTAAAGGTGACTGGGGTAATGTAATCCAGGGTGGCATTGAGATGAGACCTCTGCCATTGCCCAGAAGTGTGGGTGATATTGGACCTTACTGGCATTGAGGTAGGGACCTCTGCCAGTGCTGAGAGATCTGCTAGTACCACAAGGGCTTTCAGCAGACTTCCCTCCATTGGGAGAGGCTCGCTGGTGCTGTAGTTTTTGGGGAACCTGCAAAAAGCAGGAGGCCTGAAATTCAGTGTGTTTATCCAGATAAAAGTCTGCATCTTCATTGTGACCATCCGGATATTTGGACCTTGGTAGGACAGACTCTGACCAGGCATTGTGGTGTAATCTGAGGGGAAGTATTTGTGGCCTTGATGAAAGCAGCTGGGACTCAAAGTCAAGACATTGAGGTGACAAAAGCTACTAAGGCTAGTGGGAAGGGGACAGATAATATGGTCAAACCTGCCTGGCAGTTATTTACTGTGTATATATAGAATTTAGAGATTGTTCTGCCTTACAATAAATATACTGCTGTCATTTTTTAATTGCGTTTGCCTAAGTGATTAAAAGATCCCTAGGAGGTACTGCACAGGCTTCACTGGCATAGCAAGGCACCCCTGGGTGGCCGACCAGGCTAGCAGTGGGTGTAATTGGACCAGGTGGAACCTGTGTCTTCACAAAGGTGTTAAACCCGCAGCTCTTATTTAATAAACAAACAAGCTGGTTAAGTGCCTTTTCTGTGTGAACTCACCTCCATACCCACACCCACTGTCACTACCATATATACTCTGCCCAACAGGTTCTAGACAGAACTTTGTTTTCTTCCCTTCAGAGGATCCTGGAGAGGAGAATCATCTGACAATCTCCATGAATTGAAGCATGTGTTTACAGGAAAAGCATTTGTAACAGTGCTTGTTGACTCTATTTACTTGTGTTACAAAAGGGTACTTTTGGATGTAGACTCTAAGAAGGTCATTTTTTTAATGAAAAATATAAAAATTCTCTTTTATGTATAAAATTAATAAGGGAAAATGTTGCGTATTGATTTATCATTAGGCATTTGATCAATAGGTATGATGTATTAACTATGGATAGCAATGGGCTACAAAAATGTAATTGATCAAAATGCAGTATAGGATTTTCATAGAGAATTCAATAAAGTAAAAATGGAAATGTTGACCATTGCAACCAATAAGATTAATGCTGTCATTTGCTGAATAGAAACAGAAAATGATAGCTAAAATCTCATTGGTTACCATGGACATCTTCTCCCTTTAGATGCCTCAATAAATGTAGTTCCCTATATTGTGGATTCTGAGACAGCTCTTTTGCCATCTGCTTATACTGACAACAAAAAAGTATAGAATTTAAAAGATTTTAAAAACTGAAGATTATACATAGAAACGCTGGCAAGTTAAATTAAAATGTATTTGTTCCAACTGACCTTATTATCATATTGCATTTCTGAAGGGTATTAGCACACTTGCCAATATTACAAAAATATTGCTGACATTTTCCCAGATCAATTTGCTAAAGCTTTTTTTTTCTTAAAACAGATTTTATGCAGTGTCAGTCTATTCACAACAATGGGTTATATTCCAGTGCAAAATATTATGGAAAATATAAGAAACTGTCTTTCATTTATGTAAATGTTAAAGCAAATTCTGTTGGTAATTTTAATATAAATACTGGGAGAATAATATTTTGAAACCTTACAAAAAGCACATATAAGTTATCTAAGCAGTGTAATATTGTACCTAATGTATGTTTAACTAGTTAACAGCTCAAATTAAATTCTAAAACAATTATTGGTAGAGATCTTCATTGTACTATTTTAATACAAACATTGGGGTAGATCCAGAACTACGTTTGTCGTACGTTTATTCGCGTAGCGTATTTTCGTGTGCGTATATTCTATACACTCCCCTAGGCACACCCCTTGAACGTACGTATTTTGTCAAGATATACGCTTTCCAAACCCTACCTTCACTTTTGCCAACGTAACCGCAGTGATCCGCACACGTACGTATGGGCAACACGTATTTACGCAGCTAAGCACGCCCATACTGTAATCTTTAAATACGAACCCCCGCCTACTTAACGTATTTCAGACGTATTTTGGACTCACGTAAAATTGGCACGCCCACACGTAAGTATTTACGTGATACATACGTGAATGGCCCTTACGTTCACAATTATGCTACGTTACTGAGCGTATTTTCTATGGTGCGCATGCGCAGTGCTTACCAAAAGGCGATTTTACGTCTCCGCCAAACGTAAATTTGCTCACAAGCGTTGTTCTGGATCTGGGCCATTGCTTTATTCGATATAATAAATATACCAGTGATTTTCAACTGGGTACACACTGGACGGTAACTGATTACGTTAATCGTCAGATAACCCTGACAGCTTACAACTGTGTACTGTCCCAGAATGTTGCATTGCAGCCTGTAATTTGATTATTTAGACCTTGTAATTTTTTCTGATAAGTGATGTCCTTATGTCTGGAGAAAATGTCAGCGTGTACTGACACGCGATCTTCACTGCAACAATGCTCATTCACATTTCTGCATAGCGCCACCTTGTGGGTGTTAAGCATTGGGACATTGTTAAGCAGGTCAGGACTTCAAATCCTTACTTCTGTTAGACAAGACGTCAGATTGTGAATTAAGAACTGTGTGCCCAGCCTTATTCTCTGCTTTATACAAAGCAAAACATAAGAGTGAATGGGAACACAGAGACTCTGAGGCATGTAACCACAACACAGTAAGTCAGTGGCTCAAAAATTATTTACTGCCAAATCTCTCTTCTTTTCTGTATCTATATCTATGTTTACCTAGATATGTAGAATGCTGTACATTTATGTGTGCTTGTCATGGTTTGGCACCCTTTAAATAGTGTATAATAAAACCAAAATAACAACATTATTATTATTATTAATAATAATAATAATAATAATAATAATAAATGGCAAATGGGCTCTTCAAAAATGTTTCATAATTTACCACATAGGGCCGGATCCAGACCCATGGGCGCCTTATGAGCGCCCGAGGTCATTACAGCTGGCAGCGTAGCGGGGAGTGCACGCCCCGTATACTCCCCGCTGTCGGTAGTAAATCTGGACACTTATGTATCCAGATTCCTACCCTAACAGCTACGATCAGGTTTCTAATCGTGACGGGGCTTCCCCCGCCCTGTTCCCTAATTAATTATTACGGTAGAGATACGACATGCATACTGGGGGAAAGCCCCCTTTTCGTAACAGCCGGCATACGTAACGTACGTTATGTACGCCAGCCCTTACGTTGTCGTAAGAAGGTTGTGCGCATGCACACAACCTTCAAAATAGGGAAATTACGTACAACATGTACGTAATTCCCCTGGCGCCCATTCTTCAGGATCTAGCCCATAGTGCCTAACTTATCCATGGTAGACCCCAATAGGCATAGAATAAATCAGGAAAAATTCATGGGATGTAGGTCGCCACCTAACCATAAGGCTCCATGCAATCTAACCCTAAGACTCCCCTCCCCACAGCCTGACACTAAGACTCCCTTCCACGCAGCCTAACCCTAAGACTCCCCTCCCCACAGCCTGATCCTAAGACTCCCTTCCATGCAGCCTAACCCTAAAGCTGAGTACACACTGCAAAATAAAACGATAATAAAAAGATAAACTCACGTTTATCTGACGATCCTGCAGCTGTACACACTGGAACGATAAGTAGACACACATACAAAACCACAGATCATACCATCGTTGATCTGTGATTTTTAGGAGCTACAGGACAGAATCTGACGATTCACTGCATCATTTTACAGTACACACTCAAACGATTTGAGAGCTATCTAATGATTATCCAGTGATCTAAAGGATAATCGTCATAGATCTCTTCAGTGTGTACTCAGCTTAAGACTCCCCTCCCCAGGGGCGTATCTACCCCTTGGCCAGGATGGCACCCGCTAGGGGCACCAGCCAAAGGGGGCGTCGCCCGGCGATGCCACCTGTGGCTAAGGGATAGATAGCGTCGCTTAGTGCAGGCAGCGCTGGTCTGGAGTCAGTCATATTCCTCCAGGATCCAGCACCCCCCTCCCTAGGTTTTTGGTAAGAAGTCCTAGGGAGGGGGGTGCGATGGGAGTACTGGGGAATGGGGCTGGGGGCTCATGATGGGAGTACTGGGGTGGGAGGTGCTGGAGGCATGATGGGAGTACTGGGGAATGGGGCTGGGGGCTCATGATGGGAGTACTGGGGTGGGAGGTGCTGGAGGCATGATGGGAGTACTGGGGAATGGGGCTGGGGGCTCATGATGGGAGTACTGGGGTGGGAGGTGCTGGAGGCATGATGGGAGTACTGGGGAATGGGGCTGGGGGCTCATGATGGGAGTACTGGGGTGGGAGGTGCTGGAGGCATGATGGGAGTACTGGGGAATGGGGCTGGGGGCTCATGATGGGAGTACTGGGGTGGGAGGTGCTGGAGGCATGATGGGAGTACTGGGGAATGGGGCTGGGGGCTCATGATGGGAGTACTGGGGTGGGAGGTGCTGGAGGCATGATGGGAGTACTGGGGAATGGGGCTGGGGGCTCATGATGGGAGTACTGGGGTGGGAGGTGCTGGAGGCATGATGGGAGTACTGGGGAATGGGGCTGGGGGCTCATGATGGGAGTACTGGGGTGGGAGGTGCTGGAGGCATGATGGGAGTACTGGGGAATGGGGCTGGGTGCACATGATGGGAGTACTGGGGAATGGGGCTGGGGGCACATGAGGGGAGTACTGGGATGGGAGGTGCTGGAGGCACATGATGGGAATTTTTTCATTGATTTGCAAATGGAGGGGAGGGTGGGAGCCACTCCGTTACTTTGCCAGGGGAGCTGGACCCATGGATACAACCCTTCCCCTCCCCACAATCTGACACTAAGACTCCCTTCCATGCAACCTAACCCTAAGACTCTCCTTCCCGTAGACTAACCCTAAGACTCCCCTCCCCGCAGCCTAACCCTAAGACTCGCCTCTCGCAGCCTAACTCTAAGACTCCCCTCTCGCAGCCTAGCTCAAAGACTCCGCTACACGCGACAGGTCTGCAGCAGGCGGTGTTTCCAAATAAATGAAGTGTATATATGCCAAGTGGCATACTTACACATTCATTAAAAAAATGACAATAGCGCTGTTTTCTAAATAGAGACAGACAGAAATTATATTTCGGCTGTCTCTAAATCGTAAATAGCATTTTTGCAGTGCTGGCTGTCACCTAATTCATGTTAGTCTGTTTACTCTATTTTATTTGTTTATACTGAATTGTATAAGTCAGCTGCTAAGTGTGTAGGAATAAAACTGTCTGTGGGGAGCAGAAAGTTTTTCTTGATGATAGGAGATTGGTGTATTAGAGCATTCCTTGCCTAATGCTATTTAGCAGCACTGTTGTACCTGTTATGTTACCTTAATGGATAAAAAAGACTAACCTTATTTTTATACATCCAACTAGATATCAAGCATATGTTAAAAATTTTCATGACATGCCTGTACTAACTTGTTGTATTTATGGGCATTTATATAGAAATATAACAAAAAATAGTACATAAAATAAATAGTATTCTAGAAAAAGGAGAAGAATAAACTGAAGAATTAAAATTAACAGGGTAGTAGGCTGAATTTATTTGGGATGCAGCTGCCGGTGCAATCAGCTATTTAAGACAATGATACAGTGCATGAATGATGAAGATTAATTTCATCTGCACTATTGGTTAGGTGAGGTTTAAGGTTAGGCTGTGAAACTGGATGGTTAAGGTTAGGGGAGGGTTAGGGTTAGGCAGCAGAAAGACGATGGTCAGCTGACCCAGGAATTATACCCAGGACGTTTGAAGGGTTATTCCTGGGTCTGACCCGGGTAGCCACCAGTGTGAACGGGAATTTCCCGTGTCTAAGCAGCAGTATGAACGGGGTCTGAGGAGCTGGGCTGATGTGTGCCCCGGCAATAACCCGGATCCAAAATCCCGGCATATTGCAGGGGCGGCAGTGTGAACACGGTATTAATTGTAGTTTCTCTTTAAGTGCTCTTGGCTTTTCAGGTTAAGCATAACCCAGGCATTAAACACCTGTGGTGTGAAAGACAGAGATCTGGCAGAGAGTCACTACCTATGTATAATACAGCCCATTAGTTTATATCTCCAGTAATCCAAAGACAATAAAAATTTGAAAAATTACACATAACTAGGTTTAAAAAGAATGTAGTCTTACATCCTGCCAATTAAATTACAGCTAATAACGATTTCAATTTCTTGCACTCAAAGTCAGATCTGAAGTTAGATTAAATTTTCTGTTTCAAAAAACACAAAGGATTACCTTGAATCCTTACTGAAAAATTACTTTTTATTTTTAACTGAAGGTGTTTAAAAGCTTTAAACTCTCAGTGTATCAAAGGAACATGGACAGGGACATTTAGAATGATCCGACTTCGCCAGAAGTAGAATTAAAATAACTAACTTTATTTTGCTTGCACTGTCTTTTGTTTTATTATTAGCGACTAGTACTTGGTGTTTTGTTGTGTGGCTGTTTATTGTTACCATTGTAACATCTCTGTTCTGTTCTATTCTACTCCCTCTAGCAGAAAGACTATCATTACAACCCACCTCTTACTGTTCTGTACTGTTTTATCAATAGCAATCTACCTCAATCTGACATCTTTGATTGGTAAAACTTCTCAAGATTTTTGGATTCATTTATTCATCGCTTTGTAGGCTTTGAATAGCATGCTGAGGTGAATTGCATCTTGACATTTAAAGTGAAATGTGCTTGTTGTTTTTCCTGTTTGTCCTCTCCTCATCACTGTTGTGAAGCAGAATGAGGCACTGCTAATTTTTCACTTGTGGCGAGATTTCTCGTTTTTAAAATACAAAAAACATATTCATAAGATGATTGTCGCTTCAGTTACGTAGTTTCTGTCTTACGTACGTTGTTTTAAGAATTGAGCTACTACGCTTACGCAATCTACGTACAGAAATGGTAGGTAGATAGTGTAAATAAGCTACTATGCATGCGTAGTAGCTTAATTCTTAAAACAACATTTGTAAGACGTAACTGTGAATCCAGACTCTAATGTCAGTGAATAATATATAGTGTTTGGTATATACAGTAAGAGCCTGAAATGTTGGTTGTTACAGGATTCTTTTTTTTTTACACAGGTTAGCATTGTATGAGAATTCATTTTTATTTATCCAGCCATTGCATGTCATTGTTTTGTACAGTGTCACTTTGTACCTTGTGTTACAAAGCTAGAGGTCCATTCTGTCATAAGGGCATAAAGAGATTTTTTAGTGATCAGGCCCTCATTCATTTTAAGTGTCTCGCACAAATAGAATGTCCGCAGATAATAAAGGGAGATATTAATTAATGCTGAACAATAGAGCAGCGATGAATGAAAAGGAGAATTTAAGTGCTTGGCCACTATGCCATTTTCATACTTTTGGGGTCATGGATTTTATTCCATTGCTGGCACTAGTTGAAGAGTCTGATATCTGTGCAGATTTCTCTGGCTTTATTTATTTTGTACTAAAATCTCTAAAATATCAGACATAGGATTCTATAGAGTCAGGGGAATAACTACAATGAGTGAAGGGACAGCAGCTCTTACAGGGCCTGGATGTGATGGGGTCATGAGGTGCGCTTTACTAGGCCCGTATTAACAATGATTCTGATGGGGCTACAGCCCTAGGCCTCCTTTTGTATATAGGCCTCCACCAGCGGCAGATCACCAGACTTTCCTCTGCAGTGCATGACAATAAATGTCACTGGGCTTGATTCAATTACGTTCGAGCACCGTGTTAGACGGGAAAAAGCTTGTGGTGCGCTTTTTCCCGTCTATTACGGTAGCTGATTTTTATGCACACCTCTATGAAGTGCAAATAAAAATCTCACCCAAAAAACTTGCACAATTAGCTTCACACCGCAAATGACACGGGTGCGAGGCTAGCTAAATCGGGCCCAAAGACTTCACATTCTCTTCCAAAGCACAATTTATAGTCGCTGCCAGAGGTGCGCACTGTATAGCGACTGACATCCACCTTCATGCACTGCAGATTCTTGCAGCACAGCAGTATGTTGGTAAACTGGCAATTTTTCAGTGCATAATCCCGTCTCTTTTGGATAAGG
>WWET01000566.1:135880-155295 GCA_011038615.1 Limnodynastes dumerilii | reverse complement strand
GGAAGACTGCCCCTGTGCTCTGTGATCCAGGGGCGTGAATGGACACCAGGGGCCAGATTTACTAAGCTACGAGTTTGTAAAAGTGGAGATGTTGCCTATAGCAACCAATCAGATTCTAGCTCTCACTTTCGTATTACTTACTAGAGCATGTCAACTTAAATGTGATTGTTTGCTATGGGCAACATCTCCACTTTTCCAAACCAGCAGCTTAGTAAATCTGGCCCCGGGGCCCATTAGATGGTTGGGCCCTGGGATTACAAGACCAAATGGAAATTCCGCTAATAGGATTAGTTCATAGATGACATTTCCCAAAGTAAAGCATGATGGGATAGTAAGTTGTTAGGTGTTCTTTTTGTGTTACAAAAATGTTTATCGCTTAAAATGTCTAAAATTATACACATTTCTTTATTCCATGCACACAAAGAAGTGAACAAATGAGTTGCTTTTCAGCAGTGGCGTAATAAGGAATGATGGAGCCCAGGGCAAGTGAAACAAAATGCGCCCCCACCCCTTAGTATACTGTTTAGAAAAATAATAGAAATGTAATTATGGCGCCCCCTTGTGCATCGGTGCCCAGGGAACATGCCCTATATAACTCACCTAAGCTTTATGGTGGTTCTCCTGCACTAAGGGATCCAAAGCAAATGCCCTTTTTCAGAATAATAATTTATAATAACAACAACAACAACAATTAATATAATAATATGCTTTATGTGGATACTCAATCTTACAATCGGACATTATATATAGAAATATTAGCATTTTTTGCATTATTCAATTAACACGTAATTATGTTTGCCATTTAAAGAGGAACTGAACCCAAAAATCTAAATCCATCCTGTCATATATTCATACCTATTGCCTCATTTCCACTTTTGATATAAAAATTATAGTATAAAGGTGGTTTTAAATAAAAAAAAGAGATAATTACATATTTTTTCTGTTTCTTTGTGTAGATAGTGCTAAAACCTCTGTAGTAACCCAAACCTACATATTGTACACTTATCAGCCTGGCAGGCTCTAGCCTATCTTCATAATGTTATGTTTTGCATTTTCGTTCAATATGGCAAGTCTACTGTAAAGAGCTTTATCAAGAAGCTGCTTTACAGCCGAGACATGCATGGTGTACCTTTCAGGTGTACCTTTCAAACTACAATATAGAACCTTACATATTGCTTAATTGTGTTATACTTTGTTTTCTTAAATTTTTTACTTAAACTTACACTATTAATTTATTGAATCCAAATGACTGCTTCCTCAATACAACTATGGTGTATTTTATGGAGAGAACCATACTCATAGTGGGCCTGATCCAGAGATACGGGCGCCTTATGGCCGCTCAAGGTCTGTATAGCCGCCATTGTAGTGGGGAGTGAGTGGGGAGTGCACGCCCCCTGCACTCCACCCCTGGCGGGCATAAATCTGGACACTTACGTGTCCAGATTCCTACCCTAAAGTTTACGATCAGCTGATCATAACGGTGCTTCCCCCGCCCTGTACCCTAATTTGTATACCTGTCTCTGCCTTTCCTTTTGCGGAGATAAGGCATGCGTAAAGGGGGAAAAGCCCCCTTTTCGTAACAGCCGTCGGCCGTAACTATAACTATAGTTATGGCCGCTGGCCCTTACGCCGCCGTATGAAGGTTGCGTGCATGCGCACTACCTTCAAAACAGGGAAATTACGGCTGAGCCGGCCGTAATTCCCTGGGCGGCCGTAGTTCTGGATACAGCCCAGTATCTGACTATATTCTTGTTTTCATAGTTTTTCTAATCCATGCTGAGTATAATAATACATGCTAAAACCAACATTTTTTAGCCAGCTAAATAAATAAGACATATAGGTACAAGCAGCATCCAGTCCCATGTTTCTCCCATGTAAATGTGTAACAAGTTAGACAGTCATTGCTGTAGGAGCTGATGCCTACACATACATCTCTTTTATTTAATACTTTGGCAAGGTTAATAGCATTTATAGATTTTTCTGTGGTTTGAGATGCTGTTGAGAGTAAGAACGTGCTAGCCTGATGTGTCGTAAAATGAGCCAGTTTATCTTTAGTAGAACTTGTATTCGCTGAGGAGCGCTCCTTTCCTTTGGGATACAGGAGTGACATAACTGAAGCAGATTGAGGATGGCATTGACTAATGAAGTCTTCTGCAGGAGTCACAAAAGTCAGTGGGTTGCCACACAGCAAGTTCTATGGAGAGTTAGCAACAGCACAACTATCTTATTCTTTATGAATCTATTTATTAACCCCTCATCTTGCACCATGATCTTTACTTTACATGGATCACACAAATAATACTTACGGGTGTGATAGTGAAGTGGATGAAACCCTTTTTTGTTCTAGTTTTTTTAAATCTGGTTGAATGCTAATCTTGTTGACTTTAGCTGTATTGTGCATATGATGTCACTGGGCCTGATTCAGAACAACGCATCGGAGCGAATTTACGCGAGGCGGAGATGTAAATTCGCCTATTTCTAAGTACTGCGCATGCGCGCCATAGTAAATACACTCATTAGCGTAGCGTAATTGTAAACGTATGGGAATTCACGTTATTGTCACGTAAATACTTCTGTGTGGGCGTGCCAATTTTACGTGAGTCAACAATATGTTCGTTTTACGGGAAGTAGGTGGAGGTTTGTATGTAAAGTGTACAATATGGGCGTGCTAAGCGACGTACGTTCACGTAGTCTATACGTTTGTTAGCGGATGTACGCTGTTACGCGAAAAAAAGTTAAGGTAGGGTTTGGGAAGCGGAACTTGGTGAATTACGTACAATTACGTACAATTACGTTATGCGTGGATCTGGATCTACCCCACTGTCTTTAATTTAGTCCTTGTGAGACCATCTGACTATTTGTATAACCTGCTTTTTAAACCAAATATTTTATGTGAAATCATTTTACATAGATAATTTGGTCCAATGTATCCTCCTTTTATATCAAAACAAAGTACCAGATATGTGGTTTAAATGGTTATTGACCACAAATCATTTTCCAGTTGTCTACAAATATTTGCTGTATTGTATTTGTCTGGAAATTTGGTAGTTACTTATGGCCTCAGTCAGAGGTGTTGGCAAAGCTGCACCTCTCCAAAATCATGATGAACTACAGGTGGAGGCAAATATAAAATGTGCTGACAGAATTGGGGTTAAGCGCAGAGCCGGCATAGTGCACTCCGCGAGGCTGACCGGTGCTGTGCTGGAGAGCGATGCTGTGCTGGAGAGGCAGTGCAGCAGTAGGGGTAATATTAGTCATTAGATACGCTCTAGTTTCTAACATTGTGGCTAGATGGTGACTCCAGAGCTTTGTTGGCAGTCTGCACTACAGTAGGGTGTAAGTCACCGTTGAGAACGGCCCTTTTTCTACCTGAGAAATTGAGTGCTTCTGGAGACACAATCGATCCACCAAATAAAGTAGATGGAACAGCATATGGTGATTATTAATTTTTACCTCAACCCTTAACCTAATCTTTACCCTAACCCTCTTCTTCCATTACCCTAACCCTCCCCTTCCCACATCTTGACCTTAAGTCTTCCTTCTTTGCAGCCTTATCCTAAGACTCTCCTCCCCGCAGCCTAACCTTAAAATTCCCCATAACCTCCTGACCTTAAAATTCCCCATAGATTCAGCTGTAATGGGTCTGCAGCGGTGCAACGTGTTTGCGGTGACGGTTTCCGAGTGAATGAATGCTAGTTGTCATACTTACCCATTCATTAATAAAATCTTCTAATTAGTGCAATTTTTGAAACAGGACAGCCTCAAATTAGCTTTTGGCTGTCTCTATTTCGAAACAGCATTTTCTCAGCGGCTTCCCCTACAGTAAGGGCGCCATGAACTTGGTGAGTATTATTTGCAGGCGGACACTGAACACTGGCCTGGTTGAGTAGTTATGTTTTTAAGATTAACTCTCAGTTATAGATTAAAATAAAAGATGTTTAGCTCTGTGGATTCAATTAGTGGCAAAGTTGCAGAGTATTGTGCCCATTTCAAACATTGAATGGATATATATATATACTTATTATTTTAATGCCTTTAAGAATTTTCTTCATTTTCCCTGCACTCTATATTTATCTTCATCTGTTCCTTATATTAATTATAGTGAGATGTACATTAGTTTGTCTGATAAGTAACATGACACAGTGTTGTCAATGTGTGTTGTACATTTGGAAGAACTGTTAAACTCTTTGCTTCCTGGTGCTAGCTTTTTTTTGGTTCATTGTTAGACTGTTTTTGAGCAGCAGGATTCAGTGCCATATGGAAGCCTAGCAGAGCTAAATACAATGATCTAGATGAATGAGACGATATCACTACAGATACACTCAATTAGTTTATAACCGTCTATTAGCTTCTGCTAGTG
This sequence comes from Limnodynastes dumerilii, assembly GCA_011038615.1. Taxonomy (NCBI): domain Eukaryota; kingdom Metazoa; phylum Chordata; class Amphibia; order Anura; family Limnodynastidae; genus Limnodynastes; species Limnodynastes dumerilii. Next base: position 150,935 of record WWET01000566.1, on the reverse strand, counting down.
GCTTTGAATAAACAGCAGACTTACCCCCTCCCAGCCACCAGGACCTTCTATCCTTTTCACGATATTGCCTTGCAGGGAGTGGTAGAAGTCATTACAATAAATAGCATTACTAATAGTACTGGAGCAAAGTGTATTCATGATAATTAAACATTGACCATAAAATGACATTAGGTTTAGTTATTATGTCAAACTAGATACAGGAAACAAGCACCCGGCTATGTTACAGTTATAACGATCTTGTTGTTCTAATTACAACAGTTTGGAAAGCTACTGATCCGTGATGTGAGCCTTCCCTCAAAATTATATACTACTTCAGACATTTTTATTCTGCAGCATACAGTCTGGTTGTAACACTGTAATAAAGTTAACACCTGTTCTTCCACTGTTCACACATGGTGGTCACACATCTAACACACTTTAAGTGTATTCCAGCATCATTCACATTCCCTGTATTATAAAGTGATCGACTGGAACAGAGATGGCACTAGGGCTATTTGCCACATGTTGTTGTTTACTTAATGTCCTTGCTGCTTATATATTCTTTTATTAGGACAGTGCGGGATAAAAGACAAAGCTGTCTAGACCAGAAGTTACAGTATATTGGGAGAGCTTTGCAAAAAGTTCAACTCTCCTGCAAATACAATAATTATATATCACCAGCTGGATGCAATAAATCTAATGATCTATTTGAATAAGCTGTCCTTTTTTGCTACATATAAAATTTGAAAGCATTTTATTTTATTGGTAAAAAAGCAATTATAAGACATTTTAATAAAAACTTATATATGCACAAAGCAAATCCAGATAGTGCTTAAGAGCATAGGGCAGTAGCTTTGGAAATGTAGGATACTTGTAATGTGATTGACAGAATATTATTACAAATACAAATGCTGCAAAGAAAAGCTTCAACATATTCTGTTTAGATATGGTTTATATACGTAGGATATCAGTGAACATCAAGACATTCTGTTTCCAGAGATGGGAAATATGAACAATGCAGATAAATTGCTTTGCTTTGATAACTCAGAACTCGATTATCTATACATTTCAATAACGGTGCTGAGATTAAAGGGAATTGAGTGCATAAAAGAATAAAGAATAGCACAGCCTGTTCAATGTCCTCCATTTTAAATCACATATTTATATTAATTAATTATACCACACCTTTGGAAATTGTTGCTGTAGATTTAATTAGCACCAGCCTATTCTTCCAGTCACTTTAAAATGATTTCAATAGAATTTCAAGGGATAGAAAATCGTCCAATACAGTAAACTATTTCATTATTCATTATTATCAATTATTGATCATTATTGAATTATTACGATGGCGTGATAACAATAAGAACATTGGGTGAGTATTCAGAGATCCGTTTTTTAAAAGTACGCAATTATACGCACGCATGTAGCAAGGCGACACCCACCAACACTCACAACACTCCCCTCTCCCGGTGCAATAGTAGACTTACACCTCCATAGACCACTCTGATCTTTAAGTGTTTACTTACCTGCGTAAATGTCTTCCGCTCATGCGATTCAGTATAGCCGTGCCCTCAAGCGTTTGTTTAAATGCCCCCCACCCAATTTTCAAGTACGTATTTCTACGCTGCCCATCCGTACGTATGTCCCCAAGTGTGATTCACATATCCGTGCCTAAAGCACTTACCTGCGTATATTCAATGTTAGTTATGTAAATAAAGTTACTATGCATGCTCAGTTAAAACTTATTTCAAAATACGCACGCAATTCTACATAAAAATGGACCTCTGAATACGGCCCATGGATTGGATCCAGACCTCGACTGCTGGTCCCTGCATCATCCTAACTCCTATACGGATAATGGGAGTAGCAGGACCCTATCTCAAGATCCGAACCATCCCCACATAAAATGGAGACAGTGTCGAAGTCTGGAGAGTATATAAGGGCTTGAACCAGCTATGAGCAGTTGTTTGCACTTCTGCCTCACAGGACTAAAGTAATGTGTTTAATTCCTGGACAAATACTTATCTGTGGAGAGCAAGCCTGTCCAACCTGTGGTCCAACAGGTGTTGTGAAACTACGACCCCCCAGCATGCTTTGTCAGGTATCAGCTATGTCTATGCAGTTAAGCATGCTGGGAGTCGTAGTTTCACAAAACCTGTCGGGCCACAGGTTGCACAGGCCTGTTGTAGAGTTTGTATTTTCTCCCTGTGCCTTTGTGGGTCTTCTCTGGGTGTTCCAGAAACTCATACAAGTAGGTTAATAAGCTACTGCCTAAGATTACCCCTAGCATGTGTTAGGGAATTTGGGGCAGATCCTGAACTACGCATATCCGCGAATTTACGTGTGGTGGACACGTAAATTCGCAGATTTGTACGCATTGCGCATGCGCACCGCAGAAAATACGCACATTCACGTAGCGTATTTTCAAACGTAAGGATAATTCACGTATTGCGAACGTAAGTAATTACGTGTGGGCGTGCCAAATTTACGTTAGCGACAAATACGTGCGATTTACGTGAAGTAGGCGGGGGGGTATTTAAAGTGTACAGTATGGGCGTGCTAAGCTGCGTACGTTCGCGTAGTCTGTACGCACGTTAGCGGACGTATGCTGTTACGTTTGGAAAAGTTAAGGTAGGGTTTGGGTAGCGTATTTTCACAAAATACGGCCGTGCAGGGGGTGTGTTAAGGGTAGCGTAGCGAATTTACGTACGCGAAAATTCGCTACGCGAACAAACGTACGGCAAACGTTGTTCAGGATCTACCCCTTTGACTGTAAGTTCCATTACAAATAATTATATCATTATAATTTACAACCTTTATTGTTTTTCCTTATATGTAATCATGTGCAATGAGGTGTAGTACAGTATGCATTCACAATTAACTGTATTATGTATGGATCATGTTCAATGGCTGTCATGCTGGATATCTGTATTATTCTAACACTGTATGGAAAGTAAGATAGAGTAGGTGCATTTGGACTAGGTCCAGTTTTTTACAAGTCTGTATAATTAATTATTAAGCAGTTCAATGCCTGAGTAGAGAGTAATAGGATTGTATTTAGAGCTTACTTTTCAAATGTAAACATTTTTTTTTAAATGGTAATTTTAAATATTGAACAGTTTTCGATACAGGGCACTGAGAGATCTGAAGACCATGGACTATATCCCAATTTAGACATTTCTGTTATCTCCCTGTTTTGCAAAGAACATTAACCAACTGATAAACTACTGTGCACACAAAAATCAACCAGCTAATAAATAAATAACATAACACACACAAAAGTGTATAATTTTTATTATTATAATTATTCAGCTTTTTTAGGAACCTGTTGGGAGCACTAATTACCTTCTTTAAATAAATCCGTTTACCTTTAAATAGATAAATTATCTCTCCCAACTTTCAATGTTGGCCGTATGACCCAAACATGGTTACCAAAAAAAGTTTTGAAAACCCCATGCACTCCAGTGGTAATCCTCGTGCTAACATGATCCTTTGAGATTGAGACTAGGGGCCAGACTTACTAAACTGCGCGTTTGGAAAAGTGGAGATGTTGCCCATAGCAACCAATCAGATTCTAGCTTTAACTTTCCTATTGCATACTAGAGATTGTCAGCTAGAATTTGATTGGTTGTTATGGGACACAGTTATTCACTTTTCCAAATCCGCAGCTAAGTAAATCTTGCCTTAGGCCTTTTTTGAACACTTAGGAGGCCTTCCTACATAAATTATTAAAGTAATATACAACACACAGATATGTAATATCCAAGTGCTAAGCTATATTATTTTCTTTTTTTTTATACATCTTTTTAATACATCTCTGGGCCCTTTGAGTTAATAGTTCTAAAGTATTTTTTTTTTTTAAACGTAAAAAGTTTGAATCAATACGTTTAAGTCAATGTGACATGATCTAAGCTGCACGTTTCCCAGAGAGCACAGACCTGGAAGAAATGAAATAATATTGCAATATATGCTCTACAGGCCATATATATCAATATATTTTCATTTTCCAGGAAACATCTACTGACCACGCAGAATAAACTAATTTAACCTCCTACATTTTAGTCCCCAAACCTGCAGCTTCTCTATGTTATTACAGACATACCTCTTTACATAAGCTGCTGTGGGAGAAATAATGTTTTCTGATACCTTAAGGTTGTTTTTTACTATTATGATATATATATATATAAGCAAGGCAATAACTAGGCAGCCAGCCAATAAATAGGTTGTAATAATATATGAAATGCTGTGAAGCTGCAGTGGCTTATTGTGTTTTATTCATATTTGTTTTTCAGAAAATTGGCAAAAAAACGGAAGGAGACATTGAGTAACACACGACAGGAGATGACAGTAATGGTGAATTCAATGGATAAAAGCTACACTGAGCAAGGCACCAACTGTGATGAAGCTTTCTCTTTTATGGACACGCACAATCTAAATGGCAGATGTAGGTTCTAAATGATTTTGCTTTAGCACTCTATTTTATTTTTACTAATGCATGGAAGAGGAAGCAATTGAAGTGAATAAGAGTGACTTTTAAGATGTTTTCCATCTCATTAACCAATCAATTTAATGGACAAAGTAGTCACTTATGGAGAATCAGGGCCTCCCGTGCTGTGCCTTAAATCACATTGCGTATTGTAATGAGCAGTCACAGATGCATCCTGGACTTGCTTTAAGCACTCATAACAAGTTTGCCTGGCTTCTATGTCATAACACAGAGTTCAGCTGAGTGCCTGATGTACTTTCTTTATCTACTGGTGTGAATTCTTTTCATTTTGCTCTTTTAAAGTTGACCTTTTTCTTCTGGTCAGTCAGTGAGTCTAAAGGGAACCTGTCATCTACACATAGCACATGCAGATATTTATTGACTGAACTAGTATTCAACCTATAAATTCACACTAGGAGGTAGTGACATCACTTAGGCATGAGGTGCATACTATAGATTTTGCTCTCCGCTGCCTTGAGATTTGAATAAGTTGTATTACATGAGGCCTAATTCATACTACACAGTGGTTGACCAAATTCAGTATCAAAGTATCAGTAGTTCTATAAAGATTATTCAGCACCATAAAATATTATAATTATTTAATTTAACAATCTGATATTTACAATGCACATGGTCCATTACAGTACTGTCATATGTATATCTATTTGACGTTTATATTTTTCTGAACATTATTTTTGACATTTCATGTATTCACCATTTATCTATAAATTAGAATAATAAAAATCCGTTAAGTGTAATCACTGTTATGTATAGGAACATTTACAATCAATTATAAGGGCACCAGGTGGCAGAACATTGTGGGAGGAATAGGTTCATGACTAGGAAAGTTGGCGGTTGAAGGCAACAATTCCCAGAAGTAGGTGAATAGGGTAAGGTCAGTCATATGACTGTAGCTCAAGAACATTTCAATATATATACTGAAGATATCCAAGCACTGGATGGAAGCAGCTGATATCTATAAATAGCCTACACTCATGTGCTGTAGTTTAGGTGTAAATCTCCTAATAGTCAGAAATCCATCTGTCATATAGTGAGCCCTCCCATACATACTTCACATTATCAAAAAAAAGAGATACAAGACTTACAGATAAATATTTGATGTAGATGAAGCAATATTTGAAAGCACCCTTCTTGTTCCCTTTAAAACTCCCACCTTCCCCTCGTTCACCTGTCCTCAATCCCCTTCCCTATATATGTTGTATATTATTGTATAAAATAATTAGATAGATAGATGCAATCTATCTTTTTCGAAAGGGACGTTTTATCAATCGAATGCTTCTGCCTCGCAGTGGAGAAGCAATTGATCCTCAGGAGAAAATAGATCCTACGACGAATGATGAGAACCCTCCCCTTAAATTACCCTAACCCTCCCCTTACAACATTACCCTAACCGTTCCCTGCAGCCTGACCCTATGTCTCTCTTCCCCGTAGCCTGAACCTAAGACTACTTCCCCCTCAGCCTAATCCTTAGACTCCCATCCCCACAGCCTAACCCTAAGATTCACCTCCCTGCAGCCTGACCCTAAGATTCCCCTACCCGCAGCCTAACCCTAAGACTCCCCTTCCATTATTCTAACCCTACCCTTCCATTACCCTAACTCTTCATTTCTCACAGCCTAACCCTAAAACTCCCCTCCCTGTAGTCTAACCCTAAAACTTCATAGAGTACAACACACCTATCCAGTCGGTGCAGGAGGTGCAACTGATCTGCAGTGGCGTTTCTGAATAATGAATTGGGGAGTAAACATATTTTGAGTCATAAATAAACAAAATTAGTTTTCGACTGTCTCTATTTCTAAAAAAAAACAGTTTCGCAGTGGTGACTCCCATGGAGGGATAGATAGATAGATAGATAGATAGATAGATAGATAGATGCAAATGACATGTAGTTGAGTTTGTTAAACTGGAAAAGCATTGTGTCACATTAAACCATACAGTTTGTTTTAGCAATTATTACCTTCACAATCTTCAATAAAGCTCTTAAAATTGCCCATTTATTTTATTGCAAATCTGTCTAATTGCCACCAAGGGTCACATTTACTTGTAATGTTAGTAGTTAGTATGGTGCTAAAGTTGGTATTCCTTTGCTTAATTACTATTGTTTATACTCTATCTATATCTTGTTTATACTCTAGAGATTTGCTTCGATACATCTGTATACTGTACGTGTATTATTAGCAGTAGCCATGACTTGCAAATAAACATTTTTCCACATGGTAATGGCTCGTCCACTAGTGATTTAAACAGTCTCTTTTTTATTTACAGCCGTGTCATCACCGTCTTCATTCACAATGAAAACTAACACACTGAGTACAACTGTGCCTAATTCTTACTATCCAGGTAAGTAAGATATAGAATTGGTAATGGGAACTCAGTACATCAAGCTATACAGATCCCTGAAAATTGTGTGTCATACTGTTATGAGATTACTCCATCTCTGGAGTCCAACCTGCCTTTCTTGTGGGGGCGGCAGTGAGGCTTTATGGCACAAGCTCCAACATCATCCCTTTTTCTACTGGTTGAGAGCACTGCACCCATTGAGCCTACATTTGAGATGCACTGTTGCAATATATATGTTCAAACCTATTCTAGCCAAATAATGCACTATAACAAACAGGCCCCTTCACACTAGCTTTTCACAAGAATACACTTCATCAACATTCTTATGTCCACCCTGACAACACAGGATAATCAGTTTCCCATACTAGCACATAGGAAGGGACCTTCACAATTTAGACTTATTTCTTCATTAAATATTAGTATTTGACTGTTATTTTATTGTAAGGTTACGGCAATTATCAATGTTTCACAATAGTAAGAAAAAATTGTTTCTATATTACGTTCAGCTATAGGTTGTCTGTATTGTTCAGATGTTTGTTTTTATTTAATATGCACAAATGTGAGCTGCTGGCACCACTCAAATGTGAAATCTGGTTCTGTAAATAAGAAAAAATCAGGCCGATAATATTCTTAACACATATACTGTTATTATTATTATATAAAAAGGTAAATTATCCTAGAAAATTAAGTATATCTGCACAAAACCTTGTGTATAGTCTACAAGAAAAAATACATTTCTACATATCCTAATGGTTGTAGACAGTGCTTTTTTTTGTAAAAAAAAAAAAAGAAAAAAAAATGGTGCAGGAACTCACCCCTTATCAGTCTTTATTACAGCCTCACTATATTTTTTTCAACCCTTATTGCAGCCCCCTATAATATTTCAGACCTTATTGCAGCCCCCTCATAAGTTTCAGTGTTTTTTTACAGCCCCCTTATAATTTTTTATAATTGAGCCCCTTTTAATCCCAGCTTCCATTGTCTGTCTCTTTTAATGTCCAGCCTCCTTTGTCTGCCCCCTTTAATGTCCAACCTTCATGTGTGCCCTTTTAATGTCCAGCCTCCATGTTGTGCCCTTTTAATGTCCAGTCTCCATGTGTGCCCCTTATAATGTCCAGCCTCCATGTGTGCCCCTTGTAATGTACAGCCTCCATGTGTGCCCCTTGTAATGTACAGCCTCCATTGTCTGCCCCTTATAATGTCCAGAATCCATGTGTGCCCCTTGTAATGTTTAGCCTCCATTGTCTGCCCCTTGTAATGTTCAGCCTCCATTGTCTGCCCCTTATGCCCAGCCTCCATTATCTGCCCCTTATTTCCAGCCTCCATTATCTGCCCCTTATATCCAGCCTCCATTGCCTGCCCCTAATGTCCAGCCTCCATGTATGCCCCTTATGCCCAGCCTCCATTGTCTGCCTCTTATGTCCAGCCTCCATGTGTGCCCCTTATTTTCAGCCTCCATTGTTTGCCTCTTATGTCCAGCCTCCACTGTCTGCCCCTTAATTCCAGCCTCCACTGTCTGCCCCTTAATTCCAACCTCCATTGTCTGCCCCTTATATCCAGCCTCCATTGTCTGCCCCTTATGTCCAGCCTCCATTGTCTGCCCTTATATCTAGCCTCCATTGTCTGCCCCTTATGACCAGCCTCCATTGTCTGCCCCTTGTGTCCAGCTTCCATTGACTGCCCCATTAAATGTCCAGCCTCCATGTTTGCCCCTATATCCCGCCTCCATTGTCTGCCCCTTATGTCCAGCCTCCATTGTCTGCCCCTTATGTCCAGCTTTCATTGTCTGCCCCTTATATCCAGCCTCCATGTGTGCCCCTTATTTTCAGCCTCCATTGTCTGCCCCTTATGTCCAGCCTCCATGTCTGCCCCTTAATTCCAGCCTCCATTGTCTGCCCCTTATGTCCGGCCTCCATTGTCTGCCCTTATATCCAGCCTCATTTGTCTGCCCATTATGATCAGCCTCCATTGTCTGCCCCTTGTGTCCAGCCTCCATTGTCTGCCCCATTAAATGTCCATACTCCATGTCTGCCCCTTATATCCAACCTCCAATTGTCTGCCCTTATATCCAGCCTCCATTGTCTGCCCTTTATATCCAGCCTCCATTGTCTGCCCGTTATGTACAGCCTCCATTGTCGGCCCGTTATATAAAGCCTCATTGTCTGCCCGTTATGGCGGAACGCCATTCCGGAGCGTCCGACGACAAAAAAAGCCCTGGTTGTAGAGATTATCTCAGTGTCATTGTTTTCATTTGACAATGTAGGATGAAGTTACCTTTCTTAACAAGGATATTGCGAAAAGTATGCTAGATTACAACAAAATCTTAATTAAACAGGCCACAACAAGGGTTCTGTAGCACAGTAGATAGAAATACATAGTAAATAATATATATTAAATACATTCATACAACAAAATTGCATATATTCATAAGTGGTAAAATTATACTATTTGATTAAAAACAAATACATAATTACAACCAACTTTATTAACCTGGAATAGAGAGTTAGGCACTCCTCCGAATGCCGGCCCCAAATTATGCCAACTACATCTTCGACTTTCTAATGCTTAACAGCATCAAGGAAACACGTTTTAATATAGTAATAACGTCTAAATTAAAAGGAAACCTTCTAAGATTACATTAATAACACAGAAATTACATTCTAGTTAAAACATTTTGACACTTACATTAAATAGGGAAACAAAGATGAGTGCGTGGAGACTAAGGCCAGTAGGTTTATAGAGATGATTATTATAGTAGGGACCTTACTGAAAAACTTTTCAAGGACACATTTGGAGACTGGTGGAAAGTGCATGGAGACACCGAGATTGAATTGGCAGTTGCATTGGGTACACACTGGAGTGGGATTGGGTAAAAAAGTCAACCAATGACTGAGTGAGGTGTGTGAGAGTGAAGATGAAGCTTACTGTAAAGAAGACTTTATAAAGTGAAAGACTTTACACTTGATTGTGTGAGAGACAGGGAACCAGTGGAGAGAGTCACAGAGGTATACTGATGAGTGCCGTAAGAGGGGTAGCAGCAGTCAGGGAGAATTAAAGATGGGCCAATAAGAAAGGTCTCTGAGGAGCAAGTAATCAAGCATTAACTCTAAACCTGGTTTTATCATTGTCATAAATGTATATGTGTTTATAGTGAGGCAACTGCTGACAATTTGTAAAGGAATGAAACAGAATATTCCCAATTGTAACAACTGTTTATTTTTGTGGTAATTGTCTGTAAAATGTAAGGAATTGATGACACAAGTTAAATGAATAGCTAATATAAAGGGATTAATTGCTTAATTTCAGTTGTCACCTTTGTCATCAAATCGGCTGGGTACAAAATTTCTCATTGTGGTGGTTTCCAGTATTCATCTGTTTCACATTTTAAAAGGTCTAAAATGTACTAATATATTATTGTTGTTGACCATGCTGTCATATGATTTTTATTGTAACATCAAATTTTAAAAATGGGATGAAACTAACATTACTAATTCCTTAATCATTGTACCCTATGTATAATGGTCAAAGAGGACGCAATATGTTACTCTTGTGCTCATGTTTTTTATTATAACATTCATAACTGATTGGAGACTGAGGAGAGCAAATATGTTTGAAAAAAAGCAGATCTATTTGGGAGGAAGGTTAGTTAGTTTTTAATGGCCTTTTGGGGCCTGGTGGAAGGTGCATGGAGATAAAGAGACTGGAGCAGAATTAGGTAAAACTGGGCAGATGTTCAATGAGGAGGCAATTCATTACTCTAGTATTAATGTGTTTTTTTAGTACAGTCATAAAATAAATCCTCTCATACCAAATGTGGTTTATTTTTACAGGTATAGACTTCCATGGCTCAATTCTTTTACACGATGTATATTTATGGAAAAGTTTTATGTCACCAAATCTATTTAATTATTGCACCAGACATTTTTGGAAAGATCAGTTTACTTGGTCATGTTTTAATCACTTAATTGTAATGTTGATACACACTATGTAAATGGAGTTTCCAAAATTGTCTTATGTAAACATGCACCACACACACACACACACACACACACACACACACACAGATTCATTAAATTGATTTCAGCAACCACCATTTTTTGTGTATATATATATATGTATTTTAAACGGCAACAAGTACATTTAAATTAATAATAACCAGGTTACAAGGCTGCAGAATATATATATATGTATATATATATATATATATATATATATAAATATAAATATATGCTAGAAAGATATGGGGAAATCTCACATAGATACAAGCAAAGTCACTCCAGCACTCTTGCATTAACCAGTGACTAACCATAACATTCTATCTTAAAATAAAAGTCAGAGAGATTTGTTAAAGTCCCAACTTTGGGTCATATATCATGTATTTTTAAAATTGAGAGCTCAGCCACCGCAGAGATCCCAAGTCTCCAAAACAGCCACTCTGGAACAAAACCACCTCTCATCTGCTACCACAGACACGCTTTAAAACAAACAGACAACATGGGGGTTGCTCAAATCAATTTCTAAGTTAATCTAGAGCAGGTACTAGCAAGGTATTGGGAATTCACACAAATACAAAAAAGCACCCCAGCACTCTTGCAATTAACCAGTAATTAACCATGTCATTCTATCTTTAAAATAAAAATCAGAAACATTTCTTACATACATTTGCAATTATATAATAAGCCACCAGCCACTTCAAATGCTTCTCAGTTTTGGTGGTCCTAACTCTAACACTGTCAGAGTCCCAATTTTGGGTCATATATCATGTATTTTTAAATTGAGGGTAAAAACTCACCACAGAGGTCTCCAAAATGACTACTCTGGAACGACACCTCTCAGGTGTTATCCCAGACATGCTTCCATCAAACACACAGAATAGTGGTTAAAATCAATTTAGAAATTAATCTAGAGGAGGTGCTAGAAAGGTATTGAGAAATCTACATAGATACAAAGCAAGTCACCCCAGCACTCTTGAATTAACCAGTAACTAATTTCTATGACATTCTATCTGTCATAGAGATGTGGCATGTAACATTTGCATTATAATTAATTTACTTTTATGAAGATTTGTGTTACATATTGACCTAACCAGAGTTTTCCTTTTATATTATTGCCATTGTTACTTATCGTAAAAACCTAATATTACCACTAAGAAACATTCTGTGGGACAAAAACTTTTTTCGCAAAAGTTTTTGTCTGTAAAAAAAATTGCAGTATAAAGTTTTTGTGAATTATCTTCTATTTTCTCCTCTCTTTCTCTTTTCTTTCTGCTTGGTCCTTCTTATGATGCATGGCAGATCCATTTGTGCCAACGGCAATTTTAGGTGAGATCATTTCCCTTCATAAAAGTTATCTGTACAAATGACTAGGATAGACAGTGATAGAGGAAGAGACTTTCCATGCGTCCTGTGTTTGGCTCTTCAGTGACTCTAGTGATTCTATCACATGCAAATGCTGAAAATGTTATGAAGAAAAATATTCTTTGACCATTAGTTGGTGCTACTAAGATTGCTTTCTATGCGGGAGGGTCATAAAAACAGCTTTTGCCCTCATGGCTTGTACGCAATCTTATACAACAACATTTTCGCGGGATGATTTTTTTTTTCACTGTTGCTGCATGTCGGAGTTGAATACTTCTGAAATTAAAGATGTAACAGTGGTGGTCAACAGACAGCTCTCCAGCTCGTGCTGAAATAAAACTCACATCAACCTCTAGCAGAAAAGACATGTGGTTGATGAGACTTATAGTCCAGTTCTTTCTGGGGAGTGAAATGCTGGCTATCCCTGATGTGCATTATTTGTCTGGAAATTTCTTGCCTCTGTCTTTTATTCCCTTATCTTGGATAGCATAGTCTAATTTTATTTCTTATTTATTTTCCACACCTGTAAATCTAAAGTTTTAAGTAAAGCAAAATTTGTAGTATAAATCATTTTTCTCTTCATTGAGAACATATGATTTTTCTCTTCATTTGCATATAAAGGTGCTATACCTTCGTTATAAGCCCAAAATACACTATTCAACTACAGCAGAAAATTTTGGAACTATTTCATTTGTAAGTCATCAGAACACATTGACTATAGTTTCTCAGTTATCAAACTGAAAATCAATACAAGCCTTACTTTGTTAAACATTTAAGATGTCTTCGAGGTATGGACATCTAATCTAACATGGGACCTGATTCACACTTAAGAATCTTCTTAAAATAAGAACTTAAAGTCACACCTGGGCTAAACCATGTTGATTGCAGGGGGAGTCATATTTCATCTGTTGCAAACAGTACTAGTGTTGAGAGGTGATATTTCCCAGCCCAAGTCTAAATAACAGTGTAATAGTAAAGCTGTTCAGTATCTGTGTGCAATAAGCAATTCAAAGATATATCCCTGCATGCAAAGAATGCAATTAAATAAATTCCCCCTGCAATCAACATGGTTTCGCCAAGGAGTGACTTTAAGTTCTTATTTTAAGAAGATTCTTAAGTGTGAATCAGGTCCATGGTTATTACTATTTTAATATGATGTCCATTTTCACTTCAACATATCTGATTTGCTGTCTAGCTTTTCTTGTCATTCAACTATTTGTAAATTGTAGAAATTGGTGAAATACCATGTAATTAAGAAGTCACATAAAGCTGAACAAAGCAATCCAATGGAAAGTATAACATTGTTTTCTGCTATGAAGTAACCATTCTGCTGGTTTTTTGGGTTTATTGTAATGAGGTGATTTCATGCCCTGATTTCTTGCTGTTTGAAAACCTTCCTAATATTTTTTTATGATTGACACAATGTCAAAAAATTGATTGCATTATTAGAATTAGAATTACCTTTAATATTCATTACAGTGATATGTGAATATATGGATTTCTATTGGTTTGTTGTGACCATATATCATAATGTCAATTCCAAATGAAAGCATAGAATAAAAAAAAAGGAGTGTCTAAGTTGTTCAATATATCATGGTATTACTAATCAGCTTTACATTCTAACACCCAATGCTAATTATACAGAATTCCAGCTAAGTTTAGAGCATATAGATATGTGCCTGTAAAATTTTGTTTAATAGTAGTAGGAATTTCTTACATGGAACAAGTAGCTCCAGTTAAGTTACAACTATTGTATGTCTTTAGCACTCATCAAACTTTTTAAGTGAATACTAAATACTGATATTATTTTCAGTTGGAAATTCTTTACTCTTATGTTATGTTTTTCATGACCAGCAATATATTGGTTTTTACCACTATGTATTAATGAACTTAGTGTAGGTCAAAAAGATGATTGTGCAGGAATTTAAACATTTATGACCCAACTTTTTCCACCCATCTGTTTACATGGCAAGTCTACAGAGTAGCTACTATTTGTTTGCTTGATTAGAGAAATGACATTGCATTGCCATATTGGCATTAGTTGCTCTTTATTCATAATTGTAAATCTAGCTTTACAATGATCTTTTCTTATGTTAGTGGATACCTTATTTATTTCTAGAATATATCATCGTTATATAATTTTAATAGTACCTTTAATTTAATGCTCTGTATTTCTTTTCTAAGCATCTGGGTTTAGAAAATGGTTTTATCTATCAGATTTATGTCCCTCTAGGGAAGAAAAAACTGCTTGGATGCATAATTCTAGGAGATTTAATTGCAGGATTATAGTAAGCCTATTATAAAAAATAATAGATTTTATTTAGTCATTTCGCTATCTCTGGCCAACACTTATGACATTGAAAATATGATTGTCATTCATGTAATTCATACGACTGCTAGACAATAGATTTTTTTGTACATGACACAAAATATTGTATTATATACACACTAATGAGTCAATGAGTCTTTTCCACAAGAGAAAACTTACACTAGATACTGACTTATTTATAAACTACTAGACACATTGTGATCAGTAGTCATACACTGATCAGGCAAAACATTAAAACCACTTACCTAATATTGTGTAAGTGGGTCACACCACCAAAACATCTCTGACCTGTCAAGGCATGGACTACACAAGACCTCTGCATGTGTCCAGTGCTAGCACCAGAAGTTAGCATCAGAACCTTAAGCCTGAAAGTTGTGAGGTGGGGTCTCCATGGCTTGGACTCATTCTTACAGCACAACCCGCAGATGCTCTATTGGATTGAGATTTGGGGAGTATGAAGGCCAAGTCAACATGAGTATAGTTGTGTGTCTCATACCACACTTGAACAGTTTTTGCAGTGTGTCAGCACACATTATCCTGCTG
>WWET01000566.1:94970-106587 GCA_011038615.1 Limnodynastes dumerilii | reverse complement strand
TTTCCACATTACATATTAAACCCCTATGTAACATCACTCTCTTCACATCTCGTATTATACCCCCACAGTCACACATTTTCTCCACCCACATCACATATTATACTCCTGTTTCACATCACTCTCCCCCTATTACAGATTATACCGCAACTGTAACACCACTTATATTACATCCCAAGTCACAGCACTATTCCCACATTATATTTAATACCCCTACAGTCACATTACTCTCCTCACATTACATATTATACCCCCCACAGTCACACCGCTTTCCTCACGTACAATATTATACCCCTACATACACACCACTTTCTCCCCTTTACACCTTATACCCCTTTCTCACTTCATTTTCCCCAAGTTGCATTATTCCTTCCATTCCATTTACTTATTGAAAGAAGGAAAATGAAGGTTAAATACAAACAAAAGTACCTAAGAATAATTATAAATGGTTTCCAAACTAATAAATAACATAGTGATCACTATACAATACAGACTGCATTCTATTAACTCGAATACAATACGCACTGTAAGGTTTCAGGTTCCAGTTGCGCAAGGACACATTGCACAAGCTGTGCCTTTGCAAAGCTCATATGCAGCACTTGGAGGGCTGGAGTGCATTACAACAGGTAATGTAGAACATGAGGTGTTGAGGGAACCTGATGGCGGGAAAAGTTAATCCCTGAGAAGGACTGCACATCTTGTGGAGGATTCTATTGTTAGGGGTATCCAGCTGGAAAGAGCTTCTGAAATTAGAAATCAGTGCTTGCCTGGAGCCACAGCTCCACGAGATAAAAAGCGCATTTTAAATATTCAGTGAACAAGGAAAGGGAGGTTGATGTCATTATCCACTTTGGGACAAATGATTTGGCCAATGCTGGCGTTGTGGCTGTTAAAGATGAATTTAGGAAGTTGGGATCTGCTCTTAAGCAGATGCCAAATTACTGTTACTTTTTCTGAAGTGCTGCCAGTACACAGATTTGAAGAAGGTAGAATGATGCGCATTAGTGACTTTAATCTGTGGCTTAGAAAGTGGTGTCATGAAGAAGGATTTGGGTTCATAAAAAATAGCCATGCCATCTGGCAAAACAGAAACCTATATAAAAGGGATGTCTTGCAGCCATCTTCTGTGGGAACATATATTCTAAGTGAGTAGTTTGAATGCTATATTAGAAACCATTTAAAATAGGAGAGGGGGCAGTGAATCAAATAATACAAATAGCTGCTCCCCCAACCAAGAAGTGTTGTGTGGCCAGTCAATAATGACAGATAGCATAGCCACAGAAACTAAGGGTAAAGAGAACAGAAAAAGCAATATAAAAATATCTAGCAATAATAATAAATTGAAGAATAGGAGATTCATAATGCAACCTTTCAGAGCAATATGTGCAAATACTAGCTGCTTAGGAAATAAAATACCTGAACTAATTGCAGAATGTCAAGGGATAACCTGGATAGTGTGGCAATCACGGCATTATGGTGCAATGAAAATCATGACTGGGACCTAGCTATACCGGGTTAAAATTTAGGAAGGATGGAGTAGAAAAAATTGGAGGAGGATTATTAATGTATCTGAAGGAAGGGTTAAATTCAACTTTAATAGGGAGTATTGGAAAAAAAACTGAGGCACTTTGGGTAACCATAGAAACCTACCGTGTTATTCTTCATACTGGAGTTATATATAGGCAACCAGGGCAAGAGGAGGAAATGGACAATGTCCAATTGCAAGACATTGATAAAATGGCATTAAAAGGGATGTAATAATATTGGGAGAATTTAATCTGCCTGATGTAAACTGGGGTGAGTCTTCAGCAAACTCCACTAGAAGTGGGGACATTTTAAATTCATTACAGGGAGTGTCCCTTAAGCAACTAGTGAGAGAGTCCACTCACAAAGAGGTCATCTTAGATTTGGTACTTATAAATCTCAGAAGTAAATGTGGTTTAGAAGGATCAAGTGATCATCAAGCAGTATGGTTTATTATAATGACTGAGAGAGACACGTGCCACACAAAGACAAGGGTGTTAGACTTGAAGAAGGGGGATTTTGTGTAAATGTGTAAATGATTCCTTGGCACAGTGGATGCACATGAAAGGAGTACAGAAGCAGTGGGGAAATAAAAAAAAAATGCATTATTAACAGACCTTTGATAGGAAACTCCCCCCCCCCCCAAAAAAAAGCCAATGTGGTTTACAAAAGAGGTAGCATGTATAGTGAAAGCATTAAAGATGGTCTTTCGGAATTATAAGCGAACTGGAGGCTAAAAAGGTTATCAAGGCAGCAAAGGCACAAACTGAGGAAAACTGGCCCACTTGGTATGAAAATGTGACAAAAGCTTTTTTAGGTATATAAATGAAAGGCGAAAAACAGAGGGTATAGTAAGGCATAACAATTATATCTGTTCATTATACACAAAGGATAAAGAGAGGAGGAGGGACCACTTTTAAATGGGAAGGCTATTAATAAAAGGAGGCAATTACTACTACTTTACTGAGGAGAAGGTATTAAAAGAACTTTCAAAGCTGAAATTGGACAAATCAATGGGATCAGATGGAATACATCCTGGGATACTAATAGAGCTTAGAGGGGTGCTGGCAAAACTATTAACTGAATTATTCAAGAAGTCACTAATAGTTGGGATGAAGTGCTGACATCGGTATCTATGTATGGGAGTCTAAATCTTAGCATCGGTATCACAGACCCGGGTTATACTTGTTTATGATACTGTGACTGATGCAAGGTGACTCACCTTAGAACTGAAGAGCACATTTCCCATTGTTTTATTTAATTTTAACTGATACATGGTTTTAAAATAACCAAATATTTGGAGTAGCTGGGAATCTCTCGTTCTCTTTGGGATATCCACAGCCTCCACAGCGGAGGCTAACATACAGAATAAGGGCCTTATCCAGACTTAAGGTCATTTTACGTACGCAAGTGTATCTAAGTTACGCACTACTAAGGATAATGCGATACCTCTGACACTCCCCTTGCATGTATGTAACTTAGCTGACTTACGTGTTCAGAACCCTACCTTAACTGTTACTTGCATTTCTCTGTGTGTATGTAATGTCTTGTCATACGTAAGTGCCTTGCAAAGCCCATACTGTACAATTTAAATGCCTCTCTCTGCCCAAAATGCGTATTTTTGACTTGCGTAGGGATGGCACGCCCTATCGTCTCGAGTTACGTACAAGTTACGTATGATCAAAGTTACGAAGAGTAACAGCTGCCGCACACATGTGCAGTGTGTTCCCACAGCCAGCCTTACGCATGTGTGTGTAAATAGGCTGTCATTATTAAATTTGGATAAGGTCCTATATGGCAAAAGCCTTGGTGTAGTTAAATGTATGATACTCAAAACATACTTGCCTCTGTCTGAAGAATTGTGAAATAATCGGGGATACTTACTCACCATAAATATACCTGTTTGAATATTTGAAATTCTATGTGGTATGTGTCCAGGTAAACTCATTTTTTCATCAAGACATCCAGTTGCGCCAATAAATGTCTGGGAGTCTGCATTTAACATATTGCAAAAATGTCATATATGTGTTAAGATTTTTAAGAAGGAAAAAGTAATTCACTATATTAAGTAAAATATGTTTTCGTTTTCAGATTTCACTTGACATATTTATAATTTCATTTTGGCACCAAGCGGTATCTGGAGTGCGAGCGGATTATTTACTGTATGCAATAAAGTTGACAGAACACAGCCTTTTCTAAGAAGAGGCTGAGAGATTGTAAATGTGTAAAATGTGATTATCCTATCACTGCAGGAGAGGATTATTCTTAGATTTTTCTATAATATAAAAGCCTTTGCTCCTCTTCAGATAGAAGAAGAACATCATGTAGCCCTGTAACTCTTGTGCAAGATAGAACATACACACTTATTTCTTTATAGGGGAAATTAATCTTATTATGCTAGAGTTTTGGTCAAGTTAGAATTTCAATGGATTAGGTCAAGTTTGGCTGGAGCTATGTTTGTGGTAAAATGATGTAAATGGACAACTGGGGATATTGGTGATTTTTTTATTTTTAAATTAAGCAAAATAGGAGCCGCAAAAGTTTTAATAGCAGAAACTGGAAGACTGATGCAGCCTACGGGCAATATCAACAAAACGTTACTTTCAATTTATAAATAAACTCAACAAAATGTATACAATACGTAGAAATTCCTGTAGCTCTAGTTTCCCAAGAAACACATGAGTGAAGGCTGGGGAAAAGCCAGGTTGGTGCCAGGAGGGCACAAGACGGACATCTGTACTGGAACCTGTCCTTTGCAGGACCCCTGGTCCAGATCTGTCCTGGGTCACAGAGGTCTGGCTGATCTGTCTTCCAGAAGGGCAGTGCTCATGACTTAATGACATGGGGCAGTCATTATTATTGTGGTTAGAGCAGCTTGACTACAAAATTCAGTTACTGTTGCTGATTGTTGTTTATAAAATAGAGATTAATCACCCCATTTAGATGAATTGTCAGTGTGAGGTGACCCAAAGTTTCTTTGTATCTATTAGGGACAGTTGTAGGATGCAGTAACTTCCAGGGTTTAATTTTTGGTCCCCTTCTCTTTTTCCTCTACACCTCCTCTCTGGACACTTCATTAGCTATTTTGCTTTATCTATCACCTTTATGCCGATGGCACTAAATTCTACCTGTCTTCTCTTGACCTCAACCCCTATTTCCTATCTAAGGTATCAGGACCATATCCTGACCTACGTGCGCCTAACTGGTGCGCGATATCATTACGGCCGTGGTCGTACACTTATGTGTCCAGATTTCTACCATAAATTTTACGACCAGGTCTGCGGATTTACGGCCGCAGACCTGGTCGTAACGGGGCTTCCCCCACCCCGTCCCCTCATTAACATGTCAATCTCTGCCTTCACAGCAAAGATATGACTGTCGTAAAAGGAGGCACAGCCCCTTTTACGTAACAGCCAACTTGCTGTACGTAATTCCCCTGTCGTACTTAACTCAGGATCGGGCCCTCAGTCTGTCTCATGGCCACGTCCTCATGGATGTCCCATTGTTTCCTTAAAGGTAATATGGATAATCTTCCCTCCCCAAGCACCCTGTCATCTCCATCACCAATTGCAACATCATGATCACTTCCTCCACCCAAACCTACTTCCTGAGCATCATCCTAGTCTCTCCGTCTCCTTCACCCCTTTCATCCACTCCCTCTCACAATCATGCCGTTATCATCTCCGCAACATAGGACACATCAAACCCTCCCTCTCCACTGATACCACTAAAACCCTCACACACTCTCTGGTTATATTCCACCTTTACTACTAAGTAGCTCCTTTCTGGTCTCCCACTGGCCCATTTTGATTCCCTCCAATCCATACTTAATGCACTGGATAGACTAATCCTCCTCACATGTTGCTCCACTTCAACTTCCCACCATTTGTCAATCTCTACATTGGCTTCCTGTTCACTTCAGAGTTCTCTTCAAACTCATTAACACTACCTTCAAGGCTCTCTTTTCCTCCACTGCTCCATATATCTCCTCCCTTACCTTATATCCATCCAAACTCCCTCCCAACCCCTTCTTTACCACCAGCCTTTGCCTCACTTCCCACCTAATAATTACCTCTCATTCCCACATCCAGGACTTCTCCCCTCTGCACTGGAACAACCTACTGCAGCCTCCCTCCAAACCTTCAAGCGCTCCCTCAAAACCCACTTCTTCAGTCTAGGCTACCCTTCCTCATCCTTGTGTCTCCTGTTATTCCATCCCCTCCTTTTAACATGTTCATCCCCCTTCCCGCTTATACTTTTACCTCTCTTCACCTACTCTCTGCCCCATCTCACTTGCATTTTACTTTGTATTGACTGCCCTCTCGCCTCCATTATTTACCCTGTGTGTTGTATTTATTTTATTGTACCCTGGATATCATTTGTATATTTTTGGTCTTTGTGTATGGAGCTACGGATATCATGTGGTGCCTTATAAATTAATGCTATTAAATAATAAAATAACTCTGAGACTGATCAAGAAATGCATTCCACCCCTAATTTTGAAGTTGTATGAAGAAATTTAGGGCTGGATTTACTAAATTGTGGGTTTGGAAAAGTGGAGATATTGCCCATAGCAACCAATCAGATTTTAGCTGATATTCTCTAGTATGTAAAAAGAAAGTGATAGCTAGAATCTGATTGGTTACTATGGGCAACATCTCCACTTTTCCAAACCCGCAGCTTAGTAAATCTGGCCTCAAATTCGTAATGACAGCATACATGAAAATCATAGCAGGCTATATTCCTATACCATTTAGAATGTATGATTGTAATAATTTACCAGCCTTTGCTTTGGTATATTGATTTTCTAATATGTCATAAGGCAGTACTTCAGAAGTGTTTAGCACTAGATTTTAAATCCCAGATCACAATTGTCATGTGTGGCTCCAAAAGACACTGGGCCTGAATCAATTAGCATCGCAACCGCGTATTTTGCAGTGTGATGCAAAAAAAAAAAAATTTTTTATGCGCATCTATTAGAGAGGTGCATAAAAATCAGCTTCCGTAATAGACAGAAAATGCACACCACAAATATTTTCCCGTCTATTGCAGCGCAGATTGTTAATTGAATCAGGCCCACTGAGTCTAACTGAAAACAAAACAATTTAACTACATTTTGTGGTTAAATTCAGCTGCAAAAAAACAAACAAATTGTTGATGACATATTCACAGCCATAGACGTCCCTTTGGAATGCTACTCTAGCTGTCATTGGACCAGATTCATCTTTAAGAGGCCGGATCCGCACCTTACTCTCCTGTCCTGCCCCACAACCTGCCCCCATTTTAGTAGCCTAATGGCACTTATGCACGGATGTTTCCCTCACCCCTCCATCCCCAGCTAATTTTACTACCTCAACCCTCCCACTCTTCTTATTTTTTTCCCAGAGGCAGCACTGGCCTTTTTCTTACGTTCAGTCTTTAAGACCACACGTAGTGAGTCTACGGACCGGATTCACAGATCAGAATGAGTTAGGTGCGACTGCATCCTCACTCAACTCACCTGGTCTGCCCCTCAACTCGTCCCCTTTTTAAGGATCCTTATGGCACTTAAGAGTGCTACAGGGCTTCCTTAAGTGACAGTGGGTAAATTTCCTTCTTTAGAAGGAAAATACACATGGATATCCCTTCTTCATGCCTTCCCTGGCTAATTTACATCCCTCCCCCCACCCATTCTTCCTAAAAAGAATAGAGGCTGCTGCAGCACGCCTTTTCCTTCTACTAAAATCTAAGTGGTACAAAGATTGCATAAATGACCTACTAACCATGCATAGTAGGTTATTTCTAAGAAATCTTCGTGTAAGAAACCAGAGGATCTTAAATCTAAATCAGGCCCATTGTGTGTGTGTGTGTGTGTGTGTGTGTGACATATTTAGTTATGAATCAAGTGCTAGTCACTAGTCCCTTACTAAAGGTGCCTTACATCCAGTTTAGGGCTGTGAATCTTGCTTGTATGTCTGGTCTACATAAAAATATCACAATAATATCACTACATAAACAATTCAGAATGGTCACATTGTGGAATAAGTACCTAATCAATGCTATCATTAAGAATATTAGATTATTATGATATGGGGACATTTATGTCAGAAAACAGTTACTAATAGTAGCCAATGAGATTTTGAAATGACACACACTTGCCACAGTCATTCAGCCTCCATGTTTCTGTGCTAACCAACCTAAGGCTTTACAGCACTAGACCTGTTTCGAGATCTTATTGTAGACATATTTTTCAATTATGTCATTGTCAGGATTGTGTTTAATGTCTGTATTTTTTATAACTTTAGGTATTTATGTAGATTACAGTACGTCTTACCTTATTTACATATATAAGACCTAAAGAAAAAAAAAAAGCTTTCGCAAATGTATAATATGTGCATAGTAAGTGCAAAGTATAGAATGCCTGATGTCATGGGGGCTACAAATTTAGTGAAGCATGCATGGTGGAGGTAAGAGACAAAGAAATTTGATTCTATAGATCACTTCTATGTAGATAACCCTTCCAACCTAGCATCTGTATTGTGAACTATGACAAACCAGTTATTATTTAATTTACGCATTACGTGCGTGTGTAAGTCTGTAAGTACAAATGCGTAGTGGGGAGTGTGCGCCTCCTGCACTCGCCGCTCTCAGTAGGAAATCTACCTTAAATATTGTGAATGTCACCTAATTTACATGGCTATCTCCGCCTTGATGGCGGAGATACAGCCATCATAAAATAAGGGTCTGCCCTTTTGCGTACCGGCTGGCATACATAACAAAGTTATGTACGCCTGCCTATATGCATGTGTAAGAAGAATGTGCACAAGTTAGATGATGGGAATTACGCACACGGCATGCGTAATTTCCCTGTCAGACATACCTAAGGATCTACGCTATTAGCTACATGATTTTTACCAAATAATTGTCTTACGTTGTTTAGTGTTTTATTATTCACCTTACACAATTATATTTTAGGTGGTACTATTTTTATATTCTAGTTGTTTTAGTATTTTGCAGAATGGTGTAGTATATTTGTATAAGTTGTGTAATGTATTTTATATATTACAGGCTATATATCTAAATAATGTCTAGTCACAATGCTTTCAACGTAATTTAGACATTATCTTGGGTTCTCCAGTCTTGCAAGTTGACGTTTCGCTGACAGCAAAATTTTGACAGTGCTCTATTCTTTTATTTATTTATGTTACGTCTGGAGTGAAGCCTAATTTTTATCCAATAAAAGGAAAACATTTCATAATGAAATATCTTTGTTTAACTTGATGTTAATACATTGGAAATGACACACATCTATCTTCTAGCAATCTTCAAGAGCCAAAAGGAGATAATTAGTCTTTGCAGGGAAATAGCATTTGAGCAGTCATCTTCAAAGCTCTGTGGAATTATTATGATTGAGATTTAATTGTTCTTATACTCTTCTTCATCTGCATTCAAGCTATCAAGTGTTAATGAGCAAATATAATTGTAGGCAGCCAAAAAGTGGCAAATGTAATCAATTTGTAATAGACAACAAATCTGGCCCTAACACAGCAGACAGTTGTACTCTTGTGTGACTACTGGAGCAGTGTGAGATAGATTACATTGCCAGGGTGTACTAGAAGTAAATTGTGCATGGATTTGAACAGTAAACTCTCTAGTGAAGATTCTATACTGCACATTTTTTTTTAACTCAGGAAATTTGATCCCACTTTTGAGAGTAAAAGAATCAAAAAACTCTAGTTACACATACAGCAGATTCGTTTTAACTACGCAAATATCTTACATCCTCTGCGGCCAACATATGCTTCTGATTGCATCGTAACTTCACCACTCCCCAGTATGATGGGTTTTATTTTGCTTGTGGTCGCATAATATTTTGTCTGTATTTGCATTCTATGCATGCATCTGTGCTTCCCGATTACTACTTAATTCAAGCAAACAACTCTTTTTGACAGCTTTTGACAGAACAGGAACTTAGTATTACAATATACAGTATTGGCGTGCTAACAGATGTGTACAGATCCAGATTTCTGACCCACCGCCATTTTACGTTTGCATGAGCCTATAAACTATGTTAGCGGGTTTTTCTCTAATAGCAGAGCACCAGACAACCTACTTGAGGGTGTACAAACACTGAAAGTTTGACTCTTTGGATCACTACTGCCTGTCTAATATTAGTTCACACCAGGCAAACCTCCCCAATCCATCAAAAGTTAATACTAAGTAAACCCCCTCTACCTCACCATTTACTCCCCATTCACACCTATACCAAGTCTTCTCTCCTGCAGAGATGGCTTCTCCCCTACCGCTGTACTTTTTCTGCCTGAAAAAAAGAAACACAAAAACACAGAGATTCTGGCCAAAAAAGCAAGTAACCAAAATAACAAGCCCAAATCTGCTTGTTATAAGGCAACTATTCTTCTCACAGTCCCCCTTAGCAGCTCAGTTCCAATGGAAGCAGGTGGAGCTATGTTGCTGGGCCCTGGTTACATTCCACGCTTCCTTTTCCCCCCATATTCATATATAGAATTGTATGGGAAACAGAAAAGAGGCTTTTTCCAAGCATCAGGAGTCTCCCTCACTAAGGGCCTGATTCACACTTAAGAACGTGATAGGTTCCTAAATATACGCAACTAATAGCAATGAAACTCCCTCGGCACGCCCCCGGTTTTCAAGTTCTTATGTGACTTACGAGTGCCATAGGGCTCCCTTAACTGTAGGTTCACATTTGAATGTGTAGGGCGTCTACTTAGGAACTTAACTGCATAACCGCACCTTCATTTGGTCATTCAAATGCCTCTCTCCACCAAAATCTGCGTATCTGCCTAGTTACTTATTGATGGAACGCCCATTTTTGCGTATGTTACTACGAACCTAGAGACTTTAGATGCGTAATGTGTAAGGACGTAATTTGCATGTGTAAGTCCAACGTAAACAGCGTATAAAAGTTACTACGCATGCGCAGTGCATCTGTTCTTAAATATTCGCACCTAAAACTACGCAGATTCTTAAGTGTGAATCAGGCCCTAAATGTTTAAGCTGCATTATGATCGATAAAATGACATGATTTATTTTAACACCAGTGTAGACACTTTGTGAATCTAATAATTAGTGTTTTAGTGTATGCATGACTGCATTTGTTTCATTTGAAACCTCTGAAATTACAGTTGTGCTTAGCAGATACAGCAAAACTCAGGTTTTTGATAGTATAATAACAGAGGACAAGATCCTATTTTCCCATTATTTTCATGCCTCCAGAATGGATTTTGTGCAGGCATCCATGCTACTGGATTGAAATGAAATACACCCTTTTCAGACATAAGTAAAATGCAGACGATCTACATACTAATCTATACCATGGTAAGTTAAGGTAGGGTATGGCTATCAGAAATTAAGACATGCAAGGTGAGGAGTTAGCAAAGCGATCACATAGATGTGCGGATTAATCGCAGATCCAATCATCCTATCCAAAAGGATTCAGAAGTAAGGATCTTGTCCAGAGAAATTAACATACAGGCACTAGTCACTTGCAATACTGGATTATTTTTACCTTACTCAGCCTATATTGTAAATATATATTTTGGATTTCTTTTATTATTTTATTGAATTATATACAGAGTGACAAAATTGTGTTTACTTTAAATAATGAAGGTGGATGACCTATTTCTTACAAGATCTGTTATATACCAAGGAGCGGCAGGTAAAACACAATGGACTCTATTAATAACGTTCTTTGGGGTTTATTTTCTACCGTCAGAAGGTTTTTAGAGGTTAAATCTGTTTAGTCAGCGGCACCATTTCTACAGAATGTGCATTGTCAGTAAAGTAGTTGAATAGCTTGTGACGATGATCTCTGCTTAATAATAGCTATTAAATACCAGGAGGAAAAGGGTCTACTATTGTTACACAAGAAGACCAGATAGTTAGATCTGGAGATGAAAAGAACAAATTGATAGCACCTTTACAAAAGAATGCAACACCAAAGTCATTTTGGAGAAATACACAGAAATGGCTTCAATCCCAAAGTTTGCTAAAATATATCCTCCTTGTAGTCCAAAGGACATAGGGCCGTATAAGGGGCGTTTTAAGAAATAAGGAGGCCCTTGTGAAGGATTTGCAC
>WWET01000566.1:67925-94736 GCA_011038615.1 Limnodynastes dumerilii | reverse complement strand
AAAGGGGCGGGTCTTATAGCGTTGTTAGGCCCCACCCCCTTTCCAGCACACAACTCGGGACAGTCCCACCATGGGGAAGGGGGACTCATTTGGCTTCTATTTCTTTCCTCTGGAAAATCTTAGAGGAAAGAAATAGATGCTGAATGGCCCCCCTTCCCCTGCCAACCCAGGGTGCAGGATGCATGCCACAGGGCCCCCTGTTCTGAGGGGCCCATATGCACTGCACATCCTGCCCCCATTATAAATACGCCTTTGGGCCGTATACAGAGTACCGGACATATAACATATATGTCCAGTGTTTAGCGGTTTTTCCTACTGCGCATGCGTTCTATATTTTTTACGTTATCTACGTATCTTTTCCTTACGTAGATTGCGTAAATGCAGTCTGAAAGACTACATTTATGCAATCTACGTAAGGAACAGATATGTAGATAAAAATATACTATGCATGCGCAGTAGTCTATGCATGCGCAGTAGTCTGCAGACGGTCCTATTTGAGGAATCAGCAAAATACACCAAAGGCCATGACCCACTAAGTGTAGATGTGTCTTAAGACCATCATTATTGATCTTGGAATTTATAAAATAATTATATATATTTCTACCTTCCTTAATATCTGAAATAACAGTATTTTATCAAACTAACAAATGGTGAACTACTTGGCTTTGTTTGTACCTTGGAATAGAACCTAAGCTGTGTTCAATGAAGAAAGACTTATTTTGGTCAAAGGTTGACAGGTAACAGAGACGAAGTGTTAGTGGAATGATGTGATTGCATGTAATGCAGTTGGAACAGGGTATGAAAGTAAAAATAAGAAAGGGCAGATGGAGGAATGGGAAATGCGGGTCATTTGTTTTGTAACACACTGAACAAGTTTTGTCAACTGGGAGCTTTGTGCAAGTGCTTGCAATAGAATTTATGTCATCATAAAACAGTAAACTTAAAGTGAATTATATAACTTACGTTACATACATGGAAAATGTATGCTTGTAACATTTTAAGTAATAATGCAATTCTTTTCAAATGCAGTCTCTCTTGTAATTAACTTTGGCATTGTTTGTATTTTCTTTTATTACAGAAATATTCAGGTTAAAAGTACAGTAAAACCCATAGATGTGTTAAAAAAATGAAAATAAAAAAGACATGCCTGTTGCCCCTTTATAAACCTAAACAAGCTCTAGGGCTTTTAAATTTTGTCTAGGTTGCCCAACCCACCTTATAGGTACTTTCCATAGTTCTGGGATATCAGGCGTTGATTAATACACAATGGATGCAGGGGTTCTACGGGGGCCTTTAATGGCTCCAAAACTATGATGCCATTTTGTATACCACAATTGCAGCAAAATAACGTGAGAATTTTCATTGAAATTAATATAATCTACAACAACTCTATACTGTACATAAAAGAATCATTTTTACAGAGCCCTACTCTAGTGAAAAGTTTTATGCCTAGATCAGTAGACATGACTGCTAATGATTCCAATGAGGTTCTCACGGAGTCCTTTTTCTTCACTGAATGAGAATTTTTGTATCTTACACCAGATTACTGGCTTTTTGGGGTGATTTTAGGATCATTAAATAAAATGGTCTACAGTTATCTTGGGGGGGGGTGGTTTGTGTTGCTAATCAAAATTAACTGGGATAAACTGTTTATACTTGCGTAGGAATGAATGAATTGCATTATATTCGGATATAACATGTGGTCACTATGGACCTGATTCACACTTAAGAATCTGCTGCTTTTTAGGTGTGCATAAAAAGGGATATACTGCGCATGCGTAGTAACCTAATATACGCAATTTGCATAGGACATAAGAACGGGATGGCTATGAATCACCAGTACGAACCTATTTCTTCTAGGTTCCTAGTGACTTAAGAAGGAAGGGGTGTGTTGGGAAAACCTAAGAAAGAAGATAAGAAGATTGGGTGGAGGGAGGCATTTAAATGAGGAAATATGGGCGCAGTTAGGCAGAAATGTTCTTAATTACTGTCCTATGCACACAACAAAGAACCTAAAGATAAGGTAGCCCAATGGCATTCGTATGTCAGTTAAGAAGCTGAAAAGCGAGGGCGTGTCAGGGGAGTGGCCTTGCTACTAGTTGCGTATAATTAAGAACCTAAAGCATTCTTAAATGTGAATCAGGTCCTATATTACAAATCTTTGTGGGCGAGAGGGAGGCAAAATGTCCTATTTCATTTACATAGTAGAAGAATATTAAAATAATACTCCTAACACTAAGTTTTAAAAAAGCACGGTTGTATACATTTTGTCAATTATATTGTTAAAGAAATAACACATTGGGCCAGATCCAGAGCTACGTTTCCGACGTAGCGTATTTACTATGCACTTCCCTAGGCACTCCTCTCGTCCGTCCATACGTACGTACTTTTGGCGTTTTATGCTTGCCAAACCCTGCCTTAAGTTTACACAGCGTAGCTACTGACGTACGTACAGGCAGCACGTATGTAACTTCCTAAGCACGCCCCAACTGTGGGATTTTAATGCCCCCACCGCTGAAGCGTTATCACGGGTGTCTTATGCCTGACACGCCCTTTCGTTTATAGTTACGCTGCTGACAGTAGGCTGGTACGTACGTTCAGTGTTACATGGCGTAACATCTGGCGCACGCATGCCCAGTAAATGGACGATTTTATGTCAGCGGCTGGGGTAAAATCGTTCGTGTACTGTACGTACTTCTGGATCTACCCCATCGTTTGTTGTACATTACTGCAATATACAAGGGGAATATGGAAGCTTCCTCTTGTATTTTGCATACAGAATTTATTTGAGAATTTATAAACCAAGGACATCATTTCAATAATACAATATAAAAACTATTTTGTAACCTACAGCAACCAATAAAGTATTTATACTTCTTAACCTACCTTGCACTGAAAAGGTAAAAGCTTATTGTTGATTGGTTCCAATGGGATAAAATATATCTGCAATTATTCACAATGATAATAAATCACTCCAAGGTTTATATTCTTCTAAAACCTTTTTGTGTAATTTTGCCATTCCTGACTCTCTCCACCTTTTGAATACTT
The DNA here is from genome assembly GCA_011038615.1 of Limnodynastes dumerilii. Classification (NCBI taxonomy): domain Eukaryota; kingdom Metazoa; phylum Chordata; class Amphibia; order Anura; family Limnodynastidae; genus Limnodynastes; species Limnodynastes dumerilii. The sequence continues at coordinate 91,688 of WWET01000566.1, read as the reverse complement.
ATCTTTGAGCTGGTAATTTAATATATAAGAGACTGAGAGATAATGGTGTCAGAATACATTGCATGGTCACGGATTAAAGGATTCCACTTTTTTTTTTCCAAGTCAGTTTGACTTTTCTTGTTAAGTGTCTGCAAAGTGTGTAATCATATCATTGATCATGCCCAAGCCTTGCTCTGCACAGCGTTTAATTCCTTTAACAGGAAAACTTTTGTTCCATTTTACATCTACAGAAATTGGAAGACAGACAAGTATATAAGAGTTTTTTTTACTATCTAAAAAACTGAGAGCAATTTAGTCACATTTTGCAATTAAAAGCAGGCGTATACAAGACATGCGCATATGAGAACTATCCACAGCGCTACACATCATTTTAGAATGCTTGCCTGGATTTTATTAATATTATTTAGCAAATTTAACTACAAATCAGGTGCAATTTGTGTACACTTGTACTGCACTTAGCCCAATATCGGGAAACACTCTATTCTAGCTCTCACTTTCTTTTTACATATTAGAGTATGTCAGCTAAAATCTGATTGGTTGCTATGGGCAACATCTCCACTTTTCCAAACCCGCAACTTAGTAAATCTGGCCCTATGTGTGATTTTCGTATTTTGTGTGTTTACGCATTGTGTACATTTCTGCATGTCAGTTGCCCCAAGCTTGTGTTCCGTGTGGAGTTCATTCTCCACACGGGTGTCGGACACACACACCATGCTTACGCTTTACACTTGTTGGGTGGGAATAGCTATTTATATCATACAGTAAGGGCTTGGCTAAGAAATGTAGTGATACCTAAGGTTGGTATCTGGGCACAGATTTAAACGTAGGACAGCGGGGGGTGTGCCCTTTTCTTCTAGGTACCACAACGGAGGTAAACATACTGATTTGCTTATTAACACTGGATATGGCCCATTCTGTGTTTACCTGTTTTTCGCATTCTGTGTGCCTTTTTATTTGTATTTTTTACTTCTTTGTTTCACATTGTGCTCCTGTTTTTTTATACCTTAACTAAAGTATATTTCACTCTGAATTGATGTCTAAGGTTAAAGAACATCTGTGTGAATCTTTTACTTTATTGTAATGAAAATAAAATTGATACGGCATTCCCAGAAATACTTTGTACTTTTACAAATATAGGGCTTGATTCACAAATACATGCGTAAGGGACTTATGCAAGTTTGTTGTGAAAGTCCCCTTAACAAGTAACATTTCTGCATGTGCACACAGTAGTTACCATGCCCCCTTCTCAGAGAATGTCAATGGTGTAATGCTGCTTATTAGAATCAATCTTAATAAAAGGTACACGTGCCCTGGGGGAGCCCCCACCAGCTTTTTTTACAGACCCACGACCAACTGCTACAGTATATTAGTAATGTGCTGTGGCTCTGTATATGTTGCTGCCAGCGTGTATTAGCGGTGGAGGTTGGCCAGAACCTCATGTGTAGTGGTTCTAGACAATACCCACTATTACTACTCCCCAGCAGTTTATATACAGAGCCGTGGCATGCTACTAATATACTGTAGCAGGTGGTGTGTACTACTCCCTTCAGAGGACAGCACAAAAAGGCTCTAACCAGAGTAGAAAGAGAAGTGGGAGGCCCCGATGCACAACTGAGCAAGAAGACAAGTACATTAGAGTCTCTAGACACCTCACAGGTCCTCAACTGGCAGCTTCATTAAATGGTACCTGCAAAATGCCAGTGTCAACGTCTACAGTGAAGAGGTGACTCCGGGATGCTGGCCCTCTAGACAGAGTAGCAAAGATAAAGCCATATCTGAGACTGGCCAATAAATGAAAAGATTAATATGGGCAAAAGAACACAGGCATTGGACAGAGGAAGATTGGAAAAAAGTGTTATGGACAGACGAATCAAAGTTTGAGGTGTTTGGATCACACAGAAGAACATTTGTGAGACGCAGAACAAGTGAAAAGATGCTGGAAGAGTGTCTGATACCATCTGTCAAGCATGGTGGAGGTAATGTGATGGTCTGGGGCTGCTTTGGTGCTGGTAAAGTGGGAGATTTGTACAAGGTAAAAGGGATTTTGAATAAGGAAAGCTATCACTCCATTTTGTAACCCCATGCCATACCCTGTGGACAGTGCTTGATTGGAGCCAATTTCATCCTCCAACAATGACCCAAAGCACACCTCCAAATTATGCAAGAACTATTTAGGGAAGAAGCAGGCAGCTGGTATTCTGTCTGTAATGGAGTGGCCGGCACAGTCACCAGATCTCAACCCCATTGAGCTGTTGTGGGAGCAGCTTGACCATATGGTACGCAAGAAGTGTCCATCAAGCCAATCCAATTTATGGGAGTTGCTTCAGGAAGCGTGGGGTGAAATTTCTTCAGATTGCCTGAACAAATTAACAGCTAGAATGCCAAAGGTCTGCAATGCTGTAATTGCTGCAAAAGGAGCATTCTTTGAATTATTTCTAACCTTGACAATGTCTTGACTATATGTTCTATTCATTTTGCAACTCATTTGATAAATAAAAGTTAGTTTTCATTTAAAACACAAAATTGTCTGGGTGACCCCAAACTTTTGAACGGTAGTGTGTGTAAATATACACTGCTCAAAAAAATAAAGGGAACACTAAAATAATACATCCTAGATCTGAATGAATGAAATATTCTTATTAAATACTTTGTTCTTTACATAGTTGAATGTGTATCTATATCGAGAGACTGTTACAAGATATGTTATCCCCCCTGTAGCACATTTTTGTATAGGCTGAAGATAACACTTGAGCTGTCGAGCCATAGTAATGATTTTGTATAGAGAAATAAGAGCAGAAGATAAGGCAATTTGGCAATCATTCCAGAGGTGTCACATGGCAAAATATGTAGGTAGATGAAATAATTCAAGTTACGTTAAGCAGTATCTTATTTACTGTAATGCGAATAATAGATGAGAGATACAGAAACAGTATGTGGAAACGTCCTGCTCTCAAGGCTGCGCAATAGTATAGCATAATTAAAGCTATGATTTACATGTAGATGACTGTAAATGGCGCTCTAGCCTCCATGCTTTATTGCATTTTAATTTATGACCAAGACAAGTGATTCAATAGTCATTTATTCCATTGTCAGCCTGAAAGTAGGAGCAGCATTTATGTGTAAGACAAGGCATTTGCTTGTACAAAGTGTAACAAGTGCTGTTCAACCACAATGTATCATGCAAGTGGATCTAATGCATCCAACAACTGTAACCCATCTTTTGTGCAGATACACCACACTCTCCCAGCGCTGATTGTAATCACAGAGGCATGCAGTGCAGGTGCCCAGACAAAGAATGATGCTGCCGGCTGCCTTCCTATTGTCTTGTTAGCAAGCTATCCCTACTACTGATCACAAATCCTGCTTATTTTCTGTGTTATTACTCAATAGGCATTATTCCTGTATCATTATTATTATTAAACATCAGTATGATTATTTTGAGTCTCACAGACTGTATTTAAAAAAAAAAATCAAAAGCCTCATTTTAATTCATTTATATCAAGGGACAGAATGCCAATAAGCAAAGCTTATAGAATAGGCCCAGTAGCAGTCCTATAAAAATGAATGGAGCACTCTAGACCATTTTATCAGCATTCTGATCAATTGTTTTGTCTAAAGTTATACCATGGGCTTCATAGGCTGCTTAACCAAATTGTTATATTCAATAGATTCCTTTGCCTATCATAGTGTATATAAGTAACACAATAATAATAATAATAAGATCTTATCATCCATTATCACTTATTATGATCAGAATTCCTTAAGCATTTTTGGTATAATTATGAAACCCAATAAAAGGAGAGAAGTTCCAGTATACATTTTTCTACTGAACGAATGGCTTGGCAGTATATGATACTTCCTACTTTAGATTTTCTTACACTATAATTCTGATCCTGTGTTCTCTAATTACAGGCCCCATGCAGGAAACAGTATATGACTTCTGGAGGATGGTGTGGCACGAAAACACTGCCAGTATTGTCATGGTAACCAACCTGGTAGAGGTGGGCAGAGTAAGTAACATTCCGTTTATATTTTTATGTCCAAAGGGAAACTGATATGGCCTGCATTTAATAACAATGACAAGTCTGAGCTCATTATACTATATTATTAACTATTGTTGTTATATGTGAATTAAAAGCCTTTCCTCAAGTTGACTACTGTAAATGGGTTTTATATCCTGGATAACTATATGATGTTTGATAACTGGATATAGACATAGTAGGACTGATTCATAGTTGAACATACACCTGACAATGTGGTGATTATTCATACTGGCATGCCCATAAAACATTTCATTTATCTGGTAGTATCACAACATGCTAAATTTTTTATTCTAAACTAACTACAATATAGGTGTGTTCATGCAAATTATACATAATTACATAAATACTAATGATGACCATATGCCTGTACATGCAGTGGAAGCTGGAATCTCTATGGAAAGATACTGTGATAAGGGTCACAATTGTGTTGTAGTTGCCGACTTTTAATTGCAAATTACTCCGGGATTAATCATAATAAGCCCCAGTGTCATTTTATATTTTCTCTTAGCTGCTTGGCAGTGTTATTAGTAATAATTAGTGATTATAACATCTGCTTTTTTATTTTTTTAGCATGTTGAGTTTTAAAAAAAATGTTATTGAACAAAAGGTTTTGCAAGTTGTGACTGACATCTTGGTAGTTGAAGTCATTAAGAGTCCGGGAATGTCATTTGAAAACATTTATATTAAAAATTCATAAATATGTAACAGATTAGTAAGGTTAAAAAGTAAGATATCAGTTTGTCACATAAAAATGTAAAATTATTGCACTGACACGTGATTACGAAATGAGTTTCTATTAAACCAATGAACTGTTTAGTGGAGGTTGGTATGTACAGTCTGGGTTAATAAAGGTTAATAAGGGTACTCTACTGCTTTCATTCTTTTTTAGCACTTTTTCATTACCAGTGTATATTCAAAGGTGAAGAAGTATTAAAATGTTATCCATTTGGCCAAAATATCATATGACCATTGAGAATGGCAGACAAAAACCATTAGGAGAGTAAAGGAGAAGAAAAAGAAACAATATATATTAGGAGGGCCGAGAAGAAGAAAAGGATCCAGACTTAAGATTGTTCTACGTTTACGTTTATGTGGTGCTCCTCTCGCACGTACGTAACTTAGCTGTCTTACGTGTTCAGAACCCTACCTTAACTTTTCTTTGGTCCTACATAATGCCTTGTCATATGTAAGTGCCTAACCCAGTCCATACTGAACAATTTGAAAGACTCCCTCCACGACAATGCGTTTATTTGGCTTGCGTAGGCATGGAACGCCCTATCGCATTTAGTTACATTGAGCAACATCTTTCGCGTGCATGCACAGTGCACTCCCACAGCCAGATTAACGTAAACTGCATGTTATTCTTAATTCTGGATCAAGCCCTTGATGTATATTAGTAGTGCAGAGAAGAAGACTAGAAGCATGATTTTTATTAGGAGGGCAGAGAAGAAGAAATAAGATGTATATTAGGAGGGCAGAGAACATGAAAAGAAACATGATGTATATCAGGAGAGAAAAAGAAGACAAAAAAAGAACATGATATATATTAGGATTGTAGAAAAGAAGGAACTGGATGTGATGGAATATAAGAACATGGGGGCAGATCCAGAACAACCCTTCTGTGCGAATTTACGCCTGACGGACACGTAAAAAGGCGATTTTGTATGTACGGCGCATGCGCACGACAGATGTTACGCTATGTAACGTAAAACTCTGAGAATATGGGTCATTCACGTATTTGCTGCGTAAATTCGTACGTGTGGGCATGCCAATTTTACGTGAGCCAAAAGTACGTCTAAAATACCAATATAGGCGTTGGTTTTCATTTAAAGTGTACAGTATGGGCATGCTTAGCTGTGTAATTTCGTGTTATCCATACAGCGGTTACGCGGCCAAAAGTTAAGGTAGGGTTTGGAAAGCGGAAATCAGTCAAAATATGTACATGCAGGAAGAGTGCCTAGGGGAGTGTATAGAAGGTACGCACGTGTAAATACCCTACGCTAGTAAACGGATTGCAAGCGGAGTTCTGGATCTACCCCATGATGTGTATTAGGAAGTAGAAATAAATAAATAAACAAGATGTATATTAGAGGGCAGAAAAAAGGAAATGATCATGATGTTTAGTAGGAGGACAGAAAAGAGAAAATTAACATGATATATATCAGGAGGGCAGAGAAATAATGTATATCATGAGGGCAGAAAAATAATGTATATCGGGAAGGTAGAGAAATAATGTATATCAGGAGGGCAGAGAAATAATGTATAATTTATATAAAGAAATAATATAAAGAAATAATCAGGATGGCAGAAACATTATGTATATTAGGAGGGAAGAGAAGAAGAAGAAGAACAAGATGTATATTAGGAGGCCAGAAAAGAAGAGGAACAAAATGTATATTAGGAGGGCAGAAAAGAAGAGGGACATGATGTATATTAGGAGGGCAGAGAAGTAGAACAGAAACAAGATGTATATTAGGAAGCCAGAAAAGAAGATGAACACGATGTATATTAGGGGGGCAGAGAGTAAGAAGATGAACAAGATGTATATTAGGAGGGCAGAGAGTAAGAAGATGAACAAGATGTATATTAGGAGGGCAGAGAAGAAGGAAAGGAACATTATGTATATTAGGAGGGCAGAGAAGAAGGAAAGGAACATTATGTATATTAGGAGGACAGAGAAGAAGGAAAGGAACATTATGTATATTAGGAGGACAGAGAAGAAGGAAAGGAACATGATGTATTTTAGGAGGACAGATAAGACATAAAGGAATACAATGTAATTTAGGAGGGTATGAAACGTTGACTTGAGTAAGGTAGTTTTGCTACATTCTGCTCTGTGATACTAAAGATGTCATCTTGTGTGGTTTGGGGCAAGGCAGAAAGAGATTTTAGGTATTGTTTCCCATTTTTCTTATGGAGACCATATGTCGTTGGTGACAGATGGCAAGACATTTTAGAAGATGGCCTATCTCGTTATCTTCATTATATCTAATTCCATTTTTGTGGAATGTAAAATAATTAAGCTGCTGTTCAGTGGTATTATAGCTAGTAGAGAACATGATGCTAATCAGAGGCATAACAGTGGACAAACCTTGGATAATGATCTGTTGATGTTGCTTTAGCCTCCTGAACTGTACTTTTTCCTCCCTCAGTGGTGGAGATTAATTGCCTCTTGTGATCAAGTCCACTCTGTACTGTATGGGTGCATCATTGAATTGTTGAAACTTCTGAGATAGTCAAAGCTTTGCATTAGCTGGTCCCCCTCTGCTGCACCCTCTGCATTTTTTACAAAGATAACAGGATCAGATCCAGACTTCTGTCAATCCCTTTATTTTTGTGCAGTCGGTTCATAAAATAGCTTCATTTTCTGTTCTGGGCATGTAACCTAATCATAAAGCAATTGACCAGATCCAGACTTCTGTCAATGTAGCTTCTGTTTTGGAACATTAGTATTATAATGTACAGTATTGGCATCCTAAAAGACTGCTTTCTGCCCCAGACCTTCAACACACTGACATTTTAAATTGTATGATTCGGAAGTTTTAAGATAGTCTGTGTCTTGTTGGGCCATCTGTCTGAGGGACATTGGGCAGGATCCAGACTTAAGAAGGAGCTTGAAATTAAGAGAGTAGAGTTACTCCTGGGCAAAACCACATTGATTTCATGGGGAATCAAGTTATTGTATTCTTTGCATGCAGGGATATATCTTTAAATAGATTACTGCACACAGATACTGACCAGCTTTACTATCACATTGTTATTTAGACTTGGGCCAGGAAACATCACCTCTAAACTCTAAGCTTTTCTCTCTTACTTCATCTCTTGGCCTCTTCCAGTGGATTGATTCTTCTACACATAAGAATGGTAATTGCATTGATCTTGTATTCTCTAAGCTATGCTCCATCACTGATCTTAATAACTCTCCTCACCCTCTCTCAGATCATCACCTTATCACCTACAAACTCTTCCACACGAAGTCTAACTCTATACTCTATAATTCTGTAACACCTACTCACAAGAAATCTTAATGCCATTAATTTTAACCAAATTTCTCAATCCGTGCAACAACTTCTATCTCCTGTCCCAAATTTCCACTCTCCTGATGTAGCAGTTTCTCACCTAAACCAAACACTAGCAGATATCCTTGTCCAAGTTGCTCCAGCTACACCTCATGTACCACGGCGACTCAAATGTCAGCCATGGCACATCAATGACACGCATAACCTTAAAAAACTCCCGCAAAGCAGAACGTCGTTGGCGCAAATCTCTTCTGCCCGATGACCTTCTGATTTACACAAACACCTATCACACTTGCCCTGGATAATGCCAAAAAAATCTTACTTTCAAGCTCTCATTTCTACTCAGGATTCTAACCCCAAACGCATCTTTCGTACATTTAATACCCTACTGAACCCTCCTGTGCATAATCCACCAACCTCCATCAATGCCCAAGATCTTGCAATGTACTTTAAGGACAAGATTGATAACATTAGAAAGGAATTATCCTCCAACTCCTCATCTAACATACTGTCCAACACCCTTTCTCCACGCTCTGGCACTATGTCCTCATTCCATCTCACAAATGAAGGGGAAGTATCTGCTTTATTCTCCTCTTCCTACTCTACTATCTGTCCTCTTGATCCTGTACCCTCACAAGTCAGTCGATGCCTATCCTCTGTGCTTATTCCAACCTTAACTACAATCTGCAATCTCTCTCTGAAGACTGGTATCTTCCCCTCTTTATTCAAGCATGCACTAATTACCCTAATTCTGAAAAAACAAAACTCTGATTTAAATTTTCCCTCAAATTACCAGCCCATTTCCCAGCTCCTCAAAGCTTCTTTACTCGCCTCACTAACTTCCCTTCTGTACACAATCTTCTAGATCCTCATCAGTCAGGCTTTCATTCTCAACACTCCACTGAAACTGCAATGACCAAAGTGGTCAATGATTTGAGTACTGCTAAATCCAAAGGTCACTACTCTCTTCTAATTCTCCTGGATCTTTCTGCTGCTTTTGACCACTCTTTTCTCATAGAAATGTTACAATCAATAGGTATTAAGGACCTAGCTCTTTCCTGGTTCACATCCTACCTCTCCAATCACTCTTTCAGTGTCCGCTTTTCTGGATCTACCTCTTCTGCCCTTCCTCTATCTGTTGGGGGAACCTCAAGGCTCAGTCCTGGGTCCCTTGCTCTTCTCTATCTATACCTCTTCCCTTGGACAACTAATAAAGTCATTTGGTTTCCAATATCCTCTCTATGCAGATGATACACAAATCTATCTATCCACCCCTGAATTAACACCAACCGTGCTGGCTCGCGTAACTGAATGTCTTTCCGCCATTTCATCATGGATGTCCTCTCGTCAACTTAAACTTAATCTTTCAAAAACAGAGTTATTAATATTTCCTCCTGCCAACAAGAGCTATCCACCTGGTCTCTCTATTTCTGTTGACAACACTGAAATATTCCCTACTCGCCAAGCTCGCTGCCTAGGTGTCACACTCGATTTTGAACTGTCCTTTATGCCCCACATTCAATCTGTTTCTAAATCCTGTTATATATACTTAAAAAACATTTCCAAAATTCGAAAATATCTCTCACAAGAAACTGCTAAAACTGCTAAAACTCTCATTCATGCACTAATTATCTCCTGCATTGATTACTGCAATGTCCTTCTTATTGGACTCCCACAAAATAAAATGACCCCTCTACAGTCTATATTGCATGCAGCAGCAAGACTGATCTTCCTTGCAAAACGATCAACTACAGCTACTCCACTCTGTCAGTCTCTACATTGGCTGTCTGTAAACTACAGAATTAAATACAAAATCCTATTGCTAACCTATAAAGCCATAAGTAACACTGCACCTGCATACATATCCTCACTTGTCTTAAGATATATCCAGTTCGTTCTCTCAGATCATCACAAGATTTACAACTCACTTCTGCACTTCATAAATGCTCTGATTCACGGTTACAAGACTTCTCCCGATCTGCACCCACTCTCTGGAATAACCTTCCTCGCCCGTTAAGACTTTCCACTACTCTACTAACTTTTAAGCGTTCCCTTAAAACTCATCTATAAAATTCCACAACCTCCCTAAGCATTAAGTACCATATTAACAACCACTTCTGCCTTTTTACACATACCCGCACACTCTCTCTTTTTATTCTACAATTCACTCATCTCTGTTACTAACACTGCTGTGTGGCTGCATCATACAGAGCACTGAGAGCACTTTTAGCATACACCCTGGCTGGTCCTTTGTGTGATATATAGCACTTGCTCTTATGTATCAAACCACTGTCCTGTAGAGTGTAAGCTTGTGAGCAGGGTTCTCCTACCCACCAAATCTGTCTGTTATTACCAAGTGTTGTTTATACTGATTGTTAAATTGTAAAGCGCTACGTAATCGGTGGGCGCTATATAAAAACCTCTTTATAAATAAATATGACTCCCCTGCAATCAACTTGGTTTAGCCCAGGAGTAACTTTCCTCTCTTAATTTCAATCTCCTTCTTAAGTCTGGATCCAGCCCATTGTTAGCAATGTGTGCATGTTTGCATTGCGTGGATATAGCAGGGATCCAATAGCAGATATCCATGATCTTTAAACCAGTTCAATGGAACTATAAATTATGATATCCTATAAACATCTCCAAGCTCACTCTTCTGCCCTATATTTAGGTTGTAGAAAACTAGCATTCATTTCTTTCCTTGTAAGTTTCACTTGTTCCAACACTTTGCTCAGGCCGTATCTTCTGTACACAAAGAAAAACTATTTCATTTTCCAATCACACTTTGTGTCCTAAGGCTACTGAAAAAGTGAAAGCATTTTCCTCCAGAACGGTATAATAGTACGTACTGCAATGAGAACAGATCTGTCTTCTGATAGCTGTGTTGGAATCGGGTTTGTCATCTCAGACTAGAGCTGGAATCTGCATCATGATTTTAATTGATTTCTAAGCCTGATTCTTTTACCAGCTGACAATGTGTGAAGCCCTGTTTACATTTTTCTGCAAATAGGTTTAATGCGTAATGTCTGAGAGCTGGTGAAAATAGACCAGGAACACATATCATATTGTAGAACAGGTTATGATAATAAGTAGGACCTTTCTGTATTTTACATCTACAGGGACTTTTACCCCACAGAGCCTAGCTACACTGCTGCTACCTATCATTTATGGCAGTCTGTTCTGCCAAGAGATGTGTTTCTTTCAGTCCCTGTTTTTTACAACAAGGGACCTTTGTCATTCTACTGGGACCTACTCACAATGATATACCTGGTATGATGTCAATGCTACAACGTGTTCTTGTCTTTTTAAAAATCTATGCTGAAACCCATCAGTTGTATGAAGTGACTGGGAATAAACAGACATCATGTATGTTTTATCTTTCTAACACAATATTTATTTTTCTGTGATTTCATTGATACAAGATGCTTATACTCTGTGGAATAAACACATTAGTTAAATCACATGACTGAATTCCTTGACTTACTATTGATCTCTGCCCTGTCATTTATTTTGTCTAAGCACACTGCTGACTTACTGTCTCTTCTCTGCAGCAGACCAAAGGCAGAAAATCTGCAAACTGTTTTCTTCTCTATTGCCTTATATTTTATATTTTCTAAATGAATTGACAGGAGGATGCCTAAGAAGTCTTTTCATATTTCAAGCATCTTCTCTGACGACTGGCAGGAGAAGGCTGAAAGGGAATAACATTGTTGTCCTTGGGTCATGCTCTCAAGTTTGCATGTAATAAATTACAAGGTAGCCATACATCACCTAGGCAGAAATGGCAAAGAGCAAGGACTTAACAAGAAGGTTATAATGGTGGATAGAAAGAACTTAGCAGCAGCTTATAATATGGAAGGAAAGATAGAATTTAGCAAGAAGGTTATAATGACTATTTAACCATCCACAAGACAGAGCGCCCATAACTAACATAGAAATATAGAAAGTGATGGCAGATAAGAGCTACATGGTCCAACCAGCCTACCCAGTTGTTGTTTTTTAACCTATACTAACACTAGACCCTATTTATCCTCAATGTAGTTTGAGATTTAAGATATCCTTATATTTGTCCCAATCATGTTTAAACTGTTCTACTTTGTTAGATTCAACTACCTCAGATGGGAGGCTATTCCACTTATCTACCACCCTTTCAGTGAAGTAATTTTTCAGCATGTTTCATCTGAATCTACCACCCTCCAGTTTATATGTATGTCCTCTATTGCACGGCATCCTTTGAAAAATACCACCCTTCTCTAGCTGGTTACACACCTTGATATTTATGAAAGTTGCTATCATATACCCCCTCTCCCTTCTTTGCTCCAAGCTATACATGTTTAGTTCCTATAGCCTTTCTTGGTATGTTTTGTGACACAGGCCATGGGCTCTTCTTTGCACAGTCTAATTATTTACAGATGTCTTTCTGGAGATATGGCCTCTAGAACTGACCACAGTAGTTTAGGTGAGGTCGTACCAATAATTTATAAAGGGACATATGGAAGGAAAGATAGAATTTAGCAAGAAGGTTATAATGACTATTTAACCATCCACAAGACAGAGCGCCCATAACTAACATAGAAATATAGAAAGTGATGGCAGATAAGAGCTACATGGTCCAACCTTCTTCTGCTACTAATTCCTCTCCCAGTGCAACAAAGCTTCTGACTTTCCTTTCTCATTGCTTTGTGACATTGCTTGGCTACCTTTAAGTCACATGAAATAATGACTCCTAGATCCCTTTCCTTCTCAGTAGTTTCTAATATAGTGGTATTAATGATATATCAAAATTTTGGGGTTTTGCATCTCAAGTGAATGATTTAGCATGAAACTGAAGTTACCACACTCCTGACTATTCTTGTTGTCTACTTAGATCATCCCTCATTTTGTGTACGCCTCCTGTTATATGTACCCTAAAACATATCTTTGTGTCATCTGCAAAAAAGGAATATTTTCCCCTCAATATCACCAATAAAGATATTAAAGAGCACTATTCCAAGATTACAGATTCCTGAGGAACTCTGCTGATCACCTTATCACCCCAGAAGGGATTCCATTTACTACAACCCTCTGTTGTCTATCCTGTAACTAAGATCGTATCCATGCTACTATCTTTGAATTCAGTCCCAAAGTCTACAAAGCTATGTCTACGGCTCCCCCTTTATATTATAATTTAGTGACCCATTTGAAAAATTTGATGAGATTTGTTTGATATGATCTTCTCCCAGTAAATCCATGCTGCTTGGGATCTTGTAAGTTACTGGATTTAAAAAATTGTACGATTGGTTCCTTTAATAGTGTCCATCAGTTTCTCTATTACTGCTGTTAGGCTCACTGGTCGGTTGCTGGCCGCTTCTTCCTTACGTCTACTTTTATGCAGAGGGACTACATTTGCTATTTTCCAGTCCTCTAGAATCAATCCTGTTATTAGTGACTGGTTGAATAATTCAGTTAATGGTTTTGCCAGATCACTCTAAGCTCTTTTATTATCCTAGGATGTATCCCATCTGTTCTCACTGATTTGCCCACTATTAGTTTTGAAAGTTAATTTAATACGTGCTCTTCAGTTAAAGTTGAAGTAATTGGCTCCTTTGTGTCAACAGTTTTCCTATTTAAGGGCCGTATTCATAGAACCGTCTGGCGATCGGTCCACAAATATATGCACAGAAGGAGCAAGTAACACCCACCAAAACCTCATTCACTCCCCTTGCTAATCCGTGCCCACGGAGACTTCCGCCTCCATAGAGCAGCTGTAGCTTTCCGTGGCCTTTTCCGAGCGTATGTGTCCTCCGTCTGTGTGTATCTTTATAATTGCGCCCACTTCCCTTTTAAATTCCTCCCCCCGCCCATTTCTATGTAAATTCCTCCGTGTGTATTTTTCCATGGGAGATCCGTGCGTATTTACCCACCTCCGATTCAAGTCAGTGAGGCACTTCTGCATGTATAGTCTACGTGAACAGCGTATATTGAAAGTTACTACACATACACAGTTGAAATGTACTTAAAAATACGCACGGAAAACAGAGAGAAAAAACGGATCTCTGAATACGGCCCTAAAAGTGGTCCCTTCCCCTCTCTATGTTTTGTGCTTATTTAATTAAAATACTTGTTAAGATAATCTGCCATAGCCCTTCCACCCTCAACAAGACACCTACTCTCCATTTTTAGCCTTACTATAACCTCTTTAGTTTTTTGGCTTTCATTTATATGCCTAAAATAGCTTTTGTCTATTTTTTGTACCAAGTGGGCCAGTTTTTCCTCAGTTTGTGTCTATGCTGCTCTGATAACCTTTTTAGCGTCCTTCTGCTTTGCAAATTACTAATTTTTGTCATCATTATTTTGAGTTTATAATTCCTAAAGGCCATTTTGCTTTCACTATTCTTGATACCTCTTTTTAATTGGCTTGCTTTTTCTGGGTTTTTTTCCTAACCTTTCTTATACAAAGGTCTGTTGCTGTTAACAATGACCTTTTTACATTTCCCCACTACTCCTGCACTCCTTTCATGTGCCTTCACTCTGCCAAAGAATCACTCTAACATTTCCCCATTTCCACAAAAATCACCTTTTTAAAATCAATAACCTGTAGTCTATATGCAATGTATAGAGCATACCAGTGAGCCCATAAGTGATACTATATACAATGTAGAGAGCCCTCCAGGGACTACTATACACAGTACAGAGTGCCCACAAGGGAACTATACACTACAGCGTGCAACAACTTCAAACCCATACCCCTTAAAAGACTTCAGTCTGGAACATTAGTGAAGAACAGAGGAGTGGGAGACTTTTTCAATTTGTAGTCAGCAGAGATCAAATGACATGCCTGTCAAAGTAGGTTACTCTCAGTTAATGAACCACAGCTAACTGTAGTGCATTGAGACGCAGTGTAGAAAGAAGAGAAAAAACATGGCAATGTTAGGGAGAACAGACAACTCACCCAGGGCACAGAGTCTAACTAGGACCTGGTTTTCACTAGAGCCCCTAATGGTGGGAATAGTCTGGGCTGCAAGGACCCAGCAGGTTGCAGCCCCTCGGGAGATGAAGAAGGAAACCAAGATGGAGGAAGATAGTTAACTAAAAAGTCAGAGCGGGTGAAGCGGGAGCAGGCTGAGCCAGAAGAGAAACCAGATGAGACACGGGAACACAGGACCGACATGGGACTAACAGGACAAACTGGGGCTAACACTCACTCACATAGAACCACAAGGGCTCCCCCTAAGGGGAACACAAACAGGCGTACATGAGAAGGCAAGGAAAAAAGGAGGTTGGAGAAGACACTAAGGATGAGAAGAAACAGAGGATAAACCTGGGGAGGAACAATGGCAGGCAAAAACAGGATACTCAGAAGTCACTGGCACAGACCACAAGGCAGAGACACTAGGAAAAAACACAGGCAGGTCACAGCCTGAGTTAACAGACGCTATAACCGGTGCCTACAGAGGGACTGAGCCGACTTGAAATAGAGGTTGCTGACCTGTGATTGGTCAGCAGCCGATCAGCTTCTAGAGTGGGAGCGGTGTTGCTTTGGAGCCCAAAGCAACAACCTATCTGGTACTGACACATAGGATAAGCGCTTAACAGAGCCCTAGTGGCAGGTGGAGCAACAGAAGGGGAGCTGGTAAGTGAAAGACCGTTGTGATAGCGGCAGATGTAACAGATAGTTTTTACATTTTTCAGGCAGCACTAAAGTCCCCATCTCACAATAAAATAAAAAACAGCGCCTTAGGCTGCACCCTTATCAGACCAGGCACTGCCTGTTTCTAAACCATATTGTGCAAATAACACAGTTCTTTTCAAGTAAACATATCAGTTTAGTAATTTTGTAAAAGCAAATCGCTCATGACCTGTTTGAAAAACTCCACTGTGTTGCAAATTTTACTACTTAACATACCCAGCATGCTGGCACCGCGACAAGCATGAAACAGTTTAGAATGTGTAACTAACAATGTGTCCTTAAAGAAGGATGATATAACCGAACATGTTCCAAATGGGTTCCATTCTCCACTAAGAAAATCAGTTTTATGAAATTCAGACAGCCCATATCTTATTTTTGTCTGTGTGTATTTTGAAAATCTGCCTAATTAGAAGCTTTTCATAATTAATGGGTAACTTTGCTGAATTTATTTTTCAGCAATTTATCCATTCATTGCCTTTCTGAAACACACCCCAGCACACCCATCAGAATACCTGCCGCACACTCGCCACACTGAACATGAGGTTAGTGGAGGGGATTCTTAGGGTTAGGTTGTGGGGGTGAAGCCTTAGGGTTAGGCCGTGAGGAGGGAAGTCTTAGAGTTAGGCTGCGAGGAGGGAAGTCTTAGGGTTAGGCTGGGGGACAGGAAATCTTAGGGTTAGGCTGTGGGGGGTGAAGTCTTACGGTTATGCTGCGAGTAGGGAAGCCTTAGGGTTAGGCTGCAAAGAGGGAAGTCTTAGGGTTAGGCTGGGGGAAGGGGAGTCTTAGGGTTAGGCTGGGGGGAGGGAAGTCTTAGGGTTAGGCTGTGGGGAGGGGAGTCTTGGGGTTAGGCTGCGAGCAGTGGGGTCTTAGCGATAGGCTACAGGGAGGGGAATCTTAGGGTTAGACTGTGGGGAGGGAAGTCTTAGGGTAAGGCTGCAGGGAATGGAGATTATGATAAGGGTTGGGGTTGGTAAAATACTCACCACTTGCAGCTGCAGCTTCGTGCTAAGGATTTTCGATTACCTATCCTTGGCAAGGCAGGAGCAATCGATTTCAGAGCCATTTAAAAAATGGCTGGTAGAAAACGGGCCTTTCGCAAAAAGGCTGCTCTAACCGCTTAGCCACACCTATTCCAAATGACCAAGAAGATACATGTTTTCATGATCTGCTATTGTGCTATAAATTTTTTCGTTTCTGATACCAACTTGCTGTTTAATCAACAACTGCATTGCATAAACATAAACACGTATAAAATGGGTTTTATAAGATTATTTTTCTGAGTTCATTTCAGATGTATAAACATCCCTCTGACTATAACACAAACTGTTATTATAGCACAAGTTACAAACAACATATTCAGGCAGTATATAAACTGTTTATCGGACTCACTTTAAACAGAATTGGGAAAACATGGAAAAAAACACGTTCTTAGGCTATTTCCCTTTTTCATTTTGAAATATGAAGCAAACTTGATGACAGCAACTGCGGCAGAAAACAAGGAGCACCATTTCTACATTACTGAATGAATCTGTCATCATTAGTCAAGTAAAGCATTTTAAAAACAGAGGTTTTGGAAACACCACATGTAATAGCAGCACAAAAGTAAATGAATTGTCTGCGGTAAGTGGAGACGAACCAAGAAAACATTGGATGAGCAAAACATTTCTCTCCCTAATGTCTGAGTGACGTGCATAAGGGAATGGTAACACAAAATAGTTCCAGAAGGGAGAGAGTGTACTTTACATTGCTTACTATTATTACAGGTATGCTTTATCAGTGTCCTGATGGGCTTCTTAGGCATTTTACTCTACTTTGATGAAGTGAAACTGATGCTGCTGTTGTGGCTTTCTCTTAGATTCCCATAACCTACTTTGTTGTGAGTAAGAAATATTGCAAGGCACCTAAAGAGCAGCTATTTTAAGACTTTTCTTTCCCTTGAAAAATTATATCAGAAGTAACAGACTCTGTGCTGCGTAATTGGTCTGCATTTGACTGAGAGAACTATAGTTGCTTGTCATCATAAGAATAATTGTCTGAATAGTTGTCATCAGGGCTCCCTACTGACAAATAGCACAGTATAGTCTTTCATTTTGGCCCATTTCCAAATAAACATGCAGGAAGCAATTGTGTTTGCAGGAATAATCATGGTTGTCATATTATTGCTAGTTATACCTTATCAAAAGTGAGGTGACATATGGAAAACCATTTCCAAGTATGTCATCATGTATTAACAGTTAGAATGTCATATTTGTAATTATAATGCACTGGATCCACGCATCATAACAATAGCAAAGCAATGAGAAAGGCAAGTCAGATGCTTGGTTGCATAGGGAGAGGAATTAGTAGCAGAAGTAGTGATGCCCCTTTATAAATCATTGGTACGCCCTCACCTAGCATACTGTGTTCAGTTCTGGAGGCCATATCTTAAGAAAGACATAAATACATTAGAGATTGTGCAAAGAAGAGCAACTAAAATGGTCCATGGCCTTTGTAACAATTCATACCAAGAAAGGCTAGAGGAACTAAACATGTATAGCTTGGAGCAGAGAAGGGAGAGGGGGGACACGATAGCAGCTTTCACATATATCAAGGGTTGTGATCAGCTAGAGGAGGGTACCATTTTTCAAAAGAAAAGGTGTAATAGAACACGAGGGCATGGATATAAACTGGAGGGTGGTAGATTCAAAGGAAATGTGCAGAAAAATTACTTCACTGAAAGGGTGATAGATAAGTGGAATATTCTCCCATCTGAGGTGGTTGAGGCCAATACAGTAGAACAATTTAAACATGCTTGGGATAAATATAAGGGTATCCTAAATTGTAAACCAAATTGAGGGTAAATAGGGTCTAGGGTCAGTATAGTTTTGAATAAACAAATGGGCAGACTAGATGGGCCATGTGGCTCTTATCTGCCATCACTTTCTATAATAGCCCACTTACATATTTAAAGTGGGCTGTTTGGACAGGAGGGCGCATGCGCCTGGACGGACCGCTGATCCACAAGTGTGACGTAAGTCAGCCTTATGGCAGCGTAAGTCACACTTTTTTCACACGAGAGAGGGGAGTGACAGGGGGAGTTCACTCTCTTGTGTGGTATTAACATTCCTGCACGTACGAGAAACATGCAGGATGTGGATCCGGTCCAATGTTGATGAGAATTAGAAATAGCTTATTCCACCCTCTCATGTGCTTCCTGTTACCACTTCTGTGCATTATTGCTATTGACATCTTAGGATAAAAAAAGCTAAGTTAATTAAGAAAAAAACTCAAATAATTAAAATAACTTTTACATTTTCTTCTTTTTATTAGTTTATTAATTACACCATGCAAACACTCCAGTCCTCACTAGGCTGTACTTATGGCATATGTTGTAAGCAGAGGGGAAATTAAAAGTAATCAGAGTATCAGAGTGCAGGACAGGATACTCACTTTTGAAAAGGGGGCATTTTGCGATCACTAGGATCAGAATGCTACAATTGTTGTGGTTGTGCACGTGCCACAACTTCAGTATAGATTTGAATCTGCAAGATACAGACTTTGACACCTTTAATGCTCTGAAGGGTTTGTGATGGTGGGGGTGTGGTGCCAAAGGGAAGATAATATAACAGTATAGATGTGCCATAAGCATGCCATTCTATCCAGACTTCCGATCCACCCTTTCTTAAGATTGGGTCCTTGTAAGCACTCGCATTCAGGCTGGATCGAGCGGGCATCCGGTATTGCAGCTAACTAATATTGCTATTGAGCTGATTACTGCACAGCAGCCTCAGAGGCTACATTTTTCATATATTTTACCATAATGTGAAGTTGTGGCATTATGAAGGCAGTGCTGCTAATTATGGACCTGATTCACACTTAAGAACGCGATCGGTTCCTAAATATACGCAACTAATAGCAATGAAACTCCCTCGGCACGCCCCCGGTTTTCAGGTGCTTATGTGACTTACGAGTGCCATAGGGCTCCCTTACCTGTAGATTCGCATTTGAATGCGTAGGGAATCTACTTAAGAACTTAACTGTATAACCGCACCTTCATTTGCTCATTTAAATGCCTCTCTCCACCCAAATCTGCGTATCTGCCTAGTTACTTATTCATGGAATGTCCATTCTTAAGTATGTTACTAAGAACCTACAGATTTTAAGTTCGTAGCGTAAAAGCATGGAATTTGTGAACTTAAGTCCTACACAAATAGCGTATAAAAGTTACTACGCATGAGCAGTGCATCCGTTCTTAAATATATGCACCTAAAATCAGAAGCATTCTTAAGTGTGAATCAGGTCCTTTGTCATTAATTGTCTGCTGTCCAGGGTTGTATTCACAGATACAGTTAATTCCAAATGCCTTTATCCAGGACTCCATGGAAAATGGAGCCAGTGTGTAAATGAAGAGCATACGTAAGAGCTTAATGTATGATATAAATACCTCCCACCACACTGTATGCATGGTGCCCCATCCCAACCTGCTGTTGGAAAGGCTTCCATGGCATAAGTCTGGATCCCGAGGATCCAGCTCCATTCTGAAAGATTCCTATGTGCACACGGGCTCGACAACTACAGTAAATGGCGATTCCGGTTCCAGTCCAATACTACCAGTTTCTATTTTGATATTTTATATATACTTATTTTTTTATATTTTTTAATTTTAAAAAACCTTGGCTCCCAGATTATAAAAAAAAAATAAAAAATTGTGGAGACCTCCCTGGTATAATTACTTTCCATAACAATGTTTTCTGCCTCTGATTTAAATGATGGATTATGAATATATCTGAACATACCTTGACTTCCATATACTGTGAATATCTCAATATATGACTTATGCAAAGGTTGTTCAGGCTTTCAAATCACAGTTTGTGTCTGCCAGAAGTTTAAAGTAACAGTACTGTAATAGATGTAACAGACATCTTTGTTCTGACTAGGCTACATCCTTGATCCTCTTGCAGCTGCTTTCTGTTTAAACAGAGAGAGAGAGAAAGTGTGTGTGTGTGTATTTTGTATTTTTAAAGAAAATTCTCTTTTACGTGAATCCATCTCCCAGGGAAGCTTGTACACCAGTCTACTAAAGGTCTACTAAACTGTATAGTAAAGGAAATGAAGATATTGCCATTAGCAACTAATCAGATTAGAGAAATAATATAACCGATTTCTAACATAATTACATGTTTATTACATTAAAACAGATAAACAGAGACATGTCTGAAAAAAGTTGGCACGTGTTACATAATTAACACGTATGTGTCATTAATGAGGGTGTAGTAAGGTGCAAACTCAGGGCCCGATTCAGAGATGCGATTTTATCGCTACTTAGGTGCGTATATTTAGGATCTTAGAAAATTCGCATCAATGCGCATGCGTAGTAATAGTGCAACGCCGTCTACGTAGAGGTTAGGATCTTAAATTCGCTAAGCGCGGACCTGTGAATCGATCGCAAGCACTTAAGATCTTAAGTGCTGCGGAAGTTTAAGATCTGAAGGATTTGCATGGATATGGGCGGGGGGAGGCAGGGAGATGAGGGAAAGTGGGCGCGGGCAGACACTTAGGATCTCAAATAACCGCTACTACTTCCCTTAAGATCTCAAATGACAGCGCAGAGTTAGGGTTGCTCAATGGTGGTCTAACTTTAAGATCCGCCGCTGTTTGCAAGGGGAGTGACTATTTAAACAGTGGGCTGTAACCTGCTAAGATCTGAACTTAGTTGCGTATATTTGCCATCTTTTCGCAGTCGCATCTCTGAATCACCCCCTCAATCCTCATTGAAGCCTTATTTAGTATTTGTAATTTAGTGTTTGTTCTGTATTCGTATTAATGTCTTCGATGTTGTATTTTGCAGCTACATTGTTTGATAAAGTTAGAGGGAGCAGCATTTTGCCGGCATTTCCAAATTATTTATAATTTGAGATCAACTAGAGAGAAATGCTTTAAAATAGCTGAGAGTGAATATAGCAACTTATGCTTTACTGTAGCATTGATTTTGTAATTTCCTAAACAATAATAATAATCGTAATAAAATAGGTTATTGTGCCGATTGTTACTACTCAATAAACATTTCTTTACATAGTATTGATCTAGTGCTGCTCATTTGTATATTTTGCTTATATTATTATATTCTATATTTATTGTTTGTCTGTTTTCTATTTTAGGTGAAATGTTGCAAATACTGGCCAGATGACACAGAGATATATAAAGATATCAAAGTCACACTTATAGAAACAGAGCTTCTTGCCGAATATGTAATAAGAACATTTGCAGTAGAAAAGGTAAATTCTGAGGTAACAGTAATTCACATTTGGACGTCTCTTTCAATAGAAAGACTTTTGTGGCAGCTAAAGATATATACATATATATTCTGTTGTTTTGTGGAGTGGAGACAGTACTCTGAATGCTGCTGACTAGCAAGTCTTGAATAGAAATAATGCCCATACAAATATCTTAACATAATATACAATACGAGGCAAAAAAAATTACTCAGATGAGTGATGTGCTATGTCCAAGCATTACTGGACGCTATCACAGTGGAGACACATGAATGTTTAAACTATCAGGTTCAGTTGTGTGTGTGATCCGTCCAGCCTCTCAATGCATTTGTCTATTGGTAATGCTTACTATATATGTTTACCACATTGATCCATATCCAGACTTCCATGTTAGATGTGATCAGATCCCCAACAAAATATAGGAAAAGATCTGTAAACACTAGGCCGCAATAATCCGGTACAAGGTCACAAGGTGTGGGAAGTGTCATTCCTCCTAGGTGTAGATGAATGCCGATGTGTACGCATCAGGTAACATAGTTGTATGTGCAGAAGGAAAAAGCTACTGAAGTTGGGGATATAATAGGAAGTTCAGAGCTGGCTTATTATGATATTTTCTTTAATCATGTTTAGGAAGTAGTTTGTAGATAATCATGCATAAGTTAAAAAGGAAAACTCAAAGATAGGACTGGATCCAGTCCACTGCGGGTGGAGCCCTGGCCACAGCAGTAGCTGGGAACCAATGATGGATCCCAGCCACATCCAGAAATCCATGGGAACAAGGGGATCCCACTCCTCTACTAGGAAGGATTTCCTACCTTAAGATTGTGCTCTGTGAGATGTCACGCTTCGCCATTGAATTTTCTACCAGGGCAGAATTCTGAATACAGAGGATCCCGATGTGTCCTGGGAAGCGGTGCCCGTACATGCGCGGTTTTCCAAAACTGGGTGTTTTCCGATCCTAGTGACCATAAATCACGCATGCACCACCGTACAAATAGGACTTGTTTTCTGATCCAAACATTTGGAAAACGCCGCTTAAATCTGTTTTCATTCCAAGGTACCTGCCACAGCAATGTATCTTGTACCTATCCACTAGATGTGAACATACACAGCCCAATCCAGCCACACAGTTAAGAGTGAGTTAGGTGCATACAGATCGGCACCTAACTCACTCTTCCAGCCCCTAACCCACCCCTTTTTTAGGTATATTATGGCACTTACAAGTGCCATAGAGCTACCTTATCTTAGGAAGGAAACTACACACTGGCAATGCCTCTACGCATGTGTAGTAGGTAATTTCAGCAAAATATGCACTTAAGAAGCACAAGCTTCTAAAGTGTGAATTGGAGCCTTTTATAGCAAGCTCTGCCTTTTTATGTTCATTTTCTAATTTGTGACTTTTTCAATTCTATAGATGCAAATAGTTCATGAATTGAAGTTTGCATCTTCAGATAAGCAGACGCAGCTTATATTACATTTCTGCTGCTTTTCTGGCTGACATTGTGGCTAGAGAAAATCAATGTCTTATGTCAGACTGGCGCTGGCAGCTCAGAAGTGGTGAGCAACAAGTCACCTTCCTACAAAGGGTAAAATAACAATTCCAGCAGATCTTGTGCAGTTGTCTAATTGGTTAATATCCAAAACTGAAGACCTTCAGCACAAATGTCATTAAATAGTATGCTAGTTATTTGTGCACAACTGTATACTTTTATTAGTTGAAATACACTGATTTGCATAACTAGAAGGTCTTTTCAGTGGGCACCTTTTATTTGGAAGCGCGC
>WWET01000566.1:33223-64370 GCA_011038615.1 Limnodynastes dumerilii | reverse complement strand
GGGAACATTTGCCGCCGCGATTTTGAATGTGCCGGGATAATGATTGTAGGGAAACTGGTGGAGGTATTTTCAGCACCGGGAATTTAAGCGCCGGGAACTACCCTACCACCCACTGCAGAAGTACTATTTGAAAATAATGAATAGCCTGTTAAAGATGTAATAAGAGACTGTAGAAATGACTTTGCTATTTTTTGGGAAACTGGTGGAGGTATTTTCAGCACCGGGAATTTAAGCGCCGGGAATATGACTACCACCCACTGCAGAAGTACTATTTGAAAATAATGAATAGCCTGTTAAAGATGTAATAAGAGACTGTAGAAATGACTTTAAAATGCTATTTTTATTGTTTACATCTGCATTGTTCCCTCCAGCATTACAACGCCACAAGTTCAACAGAATATAATTTCAGGGCACTTTTATAATCCATAATGCTTCTGTTTTACACTAGATGGACAATTTGTCTAAAATAATTTTTTCAGAATGTCCAAATTTATAGATCACAAATAGTCATTTCTGTATTAAGTAAGAAGGAACGCCCAGTCCCTCAATCATAAATGTCATTCTTCCTAAGTGGGCACGAAAATCAGCCTCAGTCCAATTGAAGCCAAAGGGAGTTGGGGGTTATCAGAAGCCCAGTGATATTGTTTTGAAGCCTATTGGTATTGTTTTGAAGCCCATTGATATTGTTTTGAAAGCCAACTTTTAAGAAATTAATTTTTTTGCCATGATCACTATTATTCTAATTATCAATCCCTATAAACCAAAACATTGATTGAAATAATCAAATAATATAAACTATTACATTTTCAAGATCACAGAGCTTTTCACATATTGTAACTTTTGGAAACTTTATTTTTAGGTTAGCGTGCTTTCAGTGTGAACCAAAATACAACGTACTATCCAAGTTTTATGAAGTTTGCAAATTGCACTGAATAGCATATGCTGGCATTGATGAGGAAAGTGTGAAGACCTCCATTTGGAGATGTTTCTTATTAAATCTTACATAGACTCAATTCATCTGCTGAACAGATGGAGTTCTATTCATTCCCATTAGAAATGGTAGCACTGTATTAAAATGTCTTATTTATTGAGATTCATTACAGCTTTCCAGAATATTATCTCTGTTAGAATATAAGAAATTGCAAAAAGTGGGGTGAATTTAGTTCATCTGAAAGCTAAAATGTTACATTTTATCTGGAATTTTTTTTATTTAAAGTTACAGAGTAGAACTAAATATTTTTTAGAATTAATACATTCTACCACATTACACCACACCATATTTAAAGCCAACAATATAGACCTCACATGCTGGCTTCCTGTGATGTGTGTTTTTATTATAGACATATATATGTCTGTCATGAGGACATATGGCTTGTGTTTATATTAACTGCTCATTATGGAGCAGTTAGAATTCCATCTTATATTGTGTTTGCTTTTTTTATGTAATAAAATATGTGCCGTCATATCAAACAATAAGCTGTGTAAAGTGTAGATCAATTTGTTTAATAGTTGTTTTATTTGAATTTATTAAATTTTAATGTTTTGTTTACTTTTTTTATTGTAATTTAGATTGTGTATTTTATTGAGCAAGCAAGGTCATTTTATTTTATTTTTTTATACTAATAGAATGGACTTAAATATGTTTAGTTATAACAGGGTCCTTGTTTGAAGTTATCGGACTGAAATAATAATGGATAATAATTATAGTTTCTTTTTCTTTATTGCTATTTTTCTGATCGGTTTTGTATTTATGATTTCCAATGAACAGAGGGGTGTACATGAAATACGGGAAATCCGACAGTTCCATTTCACAGGCTGGCCAGACCATGGTGTCCCATACCACGCAACAGGGCTTCTGGGCTTTGTGCGGCAAGTCAAATCAAAGAGTCCAGCCAATGCTGGGCCACTAGTTGTGCATTGCAGGTAAAAAATCCAGATTGTTTTTTCTCTTGGCTGCTACTAAATAAGCCTAATACGGTACTGCATACTTTGAAATATCATCTCATTAGTAGTGCTGAAATAGATGAGTTTAATCAGTATTTATTTTCAGAGTACATATGTGCAACAAAATAATACTAAAATAGTTTTTCTAAGTTATAAGTAATTTTAGAGTATAGATGGACTGTCTGCCCTGGATATTATGCATCCCAGTCACTTGATAATTATTATTATGAGTAATAATAATACCTGTTTCCTGTGATGGTTTTGTAACAGATGGGTGGTAAAATTCTACCTGGGTATTATCAGTTATCGCATTAATCTTCTCACTGAAATAGCGGTGCGCAGTGCGAGACAGCTGCTTGCCTTGCACCAGGAGAATGCAAGCATTTGGGTTATCATCTAACATGACCAAGCCCCTAAAAAGATGGGGCCCATTGACAATGCAGGTGTGTGTGTGTGTGTGTGTGTTTGTGTGTGAGGAGTGAGTGAGTGTGTGTATAGAAAGATTAGCAGGCTAATTGGCAGTTGCACAGAGAAGCTAAATTTTTATAGGGGTGTAGTTATCTAGGTCTATTAGATAACTACACCCCTATTAAATTTAGGTAGTTTCTTAAAGTGAGAGGGTAGAATAATTGTGAAAATAGGAAATGTAGGTGTGTATGGAAGATGCCTGTATCCCCAATGTATGCATGACAGACAACAACAGAAGGAATATTAACGATGACAAAGTGTTGTGATACATGAAATAGGGAAATGTCCTTATTTATCTTTGTGCCATGTCCATAGAGTCAGAATCCACTTTTGAAATCACCTAAATCCCATAGGTGCAATATCCAGGATGATATATATGCCCATACATAACAGTGGACAACTAAATGGGCACATTAAAAAATTTACACATTAAACAATAAAATGGACAAAGCACAAAAAACCCACTATTCTATTCTGCATGATATGCCTCTGGAATGGCACATTGCGCAAATCTACATCACAGATTTGGACCCTCTATGGGGTGCGAGATAAAATTTGTGATGTTCAGCTACCGTAGTGTATGGAAACAGGTGCACTTCACACCTAGGGCCAGATTTATAAAGCTGCGGGTTTGGAAAAGTGGAGATGTTATCAAAAGCAACCAATCAGATTTTAGCTGACATTCTCTATTATACAATAGGAAAGTGGGAACTAGAATCTGATTGGTTGCTATGGGCAACATCTCCACTTTTGCAAACCTGAAGTTTAGTAAATCTGGCCCCTAATCCCGTCATTGCTTGGAATAGAATCACCCCTAAATATACAATCACTAAAAATACAAATATAACATCCAAAAAGTATCGAGTCCTGTACCCAAGCAGATAGAAGCAGCTGATCTGTGCCAAAGACCACAATAGATGGAATGGAGGCAATTGTTGTGGTCACAGGAAGAAGAGCTGCAGGTTAGAGGACTGCTGAAAACCATACATCCAACTTACACATTTCAGGCACTGCTGCCCTTTCTCAAGGTAGCGAGGGTAGAAGGCAGACTGCTTAGTGTAATGCCAAATTCCTGCATGTTCTTTTTTACTTTGAAGCCGATCACTCTGAATGTTTGGTGTGTTTTTTTCAGTGCTGGAGCTGGAAGAACTGGCTGCTTTATCGTCATAGACATCATGCTGGACATGGCAGAAAGAGAGGGAGTTGTAGATATCTACAATTGCGTGAGAGAACTCCGCTCTCGTAGAGTAAACATGGTGCAAACAGAGGTAAATATAGCCAAATATCTATTTCTATCACTCGTGAAGGTCACCACATCATAGTTTTTATGAAACGAGAAATATGCTCTGATATATGTGGCATGTAGCTGTGATAAGGAGATATTTGACATACTTTGTCTATGTGCAAGGAGTTGATTACGTCCCATAGAAAGAATGCATGAATGCATCTGCTTTCAACACTGGAAGTTCATATGTTCACTCATTTCAAATACTGGATGCTATAAAGAGATCTAGAAATGAAACCCATATGTAGATTTCATATACTTATAAAAATAAAACGTTTCTTTACAACCCCTGCCAGGGTGTATGCTGAGGTATGCACCTACCCATCCAATCTAGCCACCTCTTGGTCCAACACAGATGGTGACATTCTGGACCACACATCCTGCCTAACCAGAAACACTCGTGTGACAGAAGGAATGTGCAATCTCAAAATACTGTCACTGTAGTGTGTCTCTATAATGGCAGATAAGCTTCTTATAACATAATGGACACCTCTAACAGACAAAGAAAGTTGTCTTCTAACAAAGGTGTGCAGCTTCTTTTTATCTTTGCCATTAACAAAGGACCGGATCCAGACCCCTGCACACTTTCCTTACGTGCGCGGGTCTGAGAGGGAGTACACGCCTACCTAACTTCTCCGCACGGATATGCCTGTATTGTGGGGATTAGGCATGAGGAAGTGACGGACCAGTCACTGCCTCTGATCTTTTACCGTACGGAACTGCGTTCTATACAGTGGAAGATACATTAGCGTAACATCTGGTGCGCGTATACATTATTCAGGATCAGGCCCAGTGTGTGTAAGAACCTTTAAGCTTATGTGGTTTGTTCACAGTAATATAAGGGTGATTTGTGGTAGAATAACCCTGTTGTACCTTGATTTACCCAATAGGAACAGTATGTATTTATTCATGATGCCATATTGGAAGCCTGTTTATGTGGAGACACGTCTATCTCAGCATCTCAGGTCAGATCAGTATACTATGAAATGAATAAAGTGGATCCTCAAACAAACTCCAGTCAAATTAAAGAGGAATTCAGGGTAAGTCATAGAACACATGAAGGGTTTCATTGTGCGATTTACAAATGAATATGGAAAAAAATACATGTTTGTAAGGAAAGTAAAATGCTAGTTTTCCCAATTTTCTTCCATATTACTAGAATTTTTGGAGTTTAAAGAATTTAGTGAAATATGCCCAGTCTCCCCAGTCTCATAAAGTGAATATAATCGGAAATTAGTAAATGTGGAGTAAATAACCATTTTTTTTATAATTTAGTATTTTTTTTAAAGAGAATAGTGTATGATAGATAGACCCTTTGCTAGATATCTTAGCAAAAATAAAATCTGTTGCCTCCTAGGCCTGGACTTGTGAGTTGTGGAGTCTGCAGTCCTATAGACACATCTGTACAGGAAATGTATCTTTTTTTATTGCCTGAGGAAACACCCAATAATAGTATGTTATTCCCCCTAATTATATTTTAAAAATGAGCATTTTATTGTACAGTAGTTTTTTTCCTTTTCAATGCAAGACGATATATGTGTAAATATGTTCTACTTGCAGACGTTGAACATGGTGACACCGACACTACGAGTAGAAGACTGCAGTATAGCACTGTTGCCCAGAAACCATGAAAAGAACCGTTGCATGGACGTCTTACCTCCAGACAGATGTCTCCCGTTTCTTATTACAATTGATGGCGAGAGCAGTAACTACATCAATGCTGCCTTGATGGATGTAAGATCAGCTCCATAGTTCATACTAATGAGAATATAATCTGTAATCCAACAAGATGAGAACTCCCAAATAAGAGTAAACAGCCTGGAGCACAGTAAAGCGCTCAGTTGGGTATACTTAACTAGTAATAAATGACAGGTATTGCCGAGGAAAGGATTGTCATCTATTGCTGTACATTGCTAGCAGAAAATATGGACAATGATGAAGTATAGAACTGAGCAACATCGTAGAATTATTTCCCTTGATATCATTGCTGTGCACTAATAGACTCTGTAGACTTTTTCATGGTTTTACTTGTCTCCAGTGTTGTTATTTGTTGTTGATTTTGTGATGTAAGATTTTTCCTTTAAGCTAAGGCATAATTTCTACTCTACTCATTATTGCTAAAATTGCTTTCAAGTTCACTCCTTGATAACAATGGTCTGGGTCCAAAAGGCCAAATTTAGAGAGATCCGCTAGCTCTGGACCCCACTCTGCAAATATCTGTTCATGTGCTTTTCTACTACTCCCACACACAGTGTCTGACTTCCAGCTTGAGTGTATTCCTAATGGTAAGTATGTCTGAATGGGTACATAGTGAGAGGGCACACATATACTATACATTGACTAAGAGGGAACACCCACTTGCAAACTCAGCCTGGGCTTTCTGTAAGCGTCACCGGACTTATTCACAGATCAGAATGTGTTAGGTGTGGCTGTATTTGCACCTAACTCACCTGACCTGCCCCTCAACCCAACTCCAGTGCCATAGGGCTTCCTTAAGTATCCATGCATATTTTCCTTATTAAGAGCAAAATATGCGCCCTTCCTCGCACCCTCCCTGGCTAATTTAAATCTCTCCTTCTTAAATATCTACCTAAATGGTACGTAGATTGCGCAAATGACCTACTATACTTGTAGTAGTAGGTATTTTCTTAAAAGACCATTCTTAAGAAGTCGGAGCTTCTTATACTTGAACACGATCCACTGCTCTTAAGTCTGGGTGAGTAAGAATGTGCTCTAGTTAATTGGGACAAAGCTTTGCACAGTATTAAAAAGCGCATACAATCTGAGAGGAATCGTATAAAATATGACCAAAACTTGGAAGTATGGATTGAATCAAGTGTTTTGTGTATTTTTTTTTTTTTTTTGCCTGAGGGCAACTTTCTTATGTTGCTTGATAAGGTTGGTCTATTCCTCTAAGTGTTCCATAAATGGGAGAAATTATGATTACTGAATGCAATATACAAATCAAATCCCCAATCAATGACATCTGAATTTTAAGTCTCATGATAAATCCATAAGGTTTTAATCAGAAATCCCTTTGTGTTGAGCTACATCGCCTGTATAAGAGAGTTCCACATCCACTCTTCTCTCCCATTAAGACCGTTAGCACCATTGTTATATTATATGAGCTTGCCTGAGTTCTAAAGCTTAGAGACATTTTTTGTCTTTTTTTTAGATAAACTCTATTTTACATTTTTTCTCTTAGACAGGTAATGAATTTGAAGCACAATAGCACATATTGTTATTATATTCCATTATTTATAGATAGACTGTGCTAAATATGACTGAATGATTCAGTAGATAATTGGTTGTACTTTGCAGAATATTATTAGTCTTTATAACAGATATCTCTTTTATATCTACCCTTTAGTATGAATACTAAAAGTTAGCCTTCACCTTACGTTTAGAATGAAGTTTGAAGTCGTTTCCACTACAAAGTAAAACTGTAATAAATACTACAATGACCTCACTAAAACCATTTTCAATCCAATCTCATGATCTTCTGTGTTATCCTGAAAACATGAAAATCTTATAAAATGGCAAAATGTTTTCTTTGAAGAATTCAAGGCCTCGGAAAGGTTGTTGCTACAGACACATAGGTAGTATTTGTATAGACCAAAAAGAAGGAAGAGAAAAATCTATGGAAATTAATAATGTCTTCATTTGTGACAAATTGTTGCTGAATATACTTGATTGCCCTTATTTTATTGCAATCTTTGTCTTTTTTTCCTCCCAGAGCTATGTGCAGCCTTCAGCTTTCATCGTTACACAGCATCCCTTACCCAACACAGTGAAAGACTTCTGGAGGCTAGTCCTTGACTATCACTGTACATCAATAGTGATGCTTAATGATGTAGACCCAGCACAGGTACATCCCTTTTTAGATTATATCTGCTGCATGCAAAATTGTTCCCCTACATATGGTGTTTACAACACAAAATTTGTACGTTTGCCTTCGCAGCGGAGGCGAACGTACACATTTCACTATTAAGGCTGGATAAGGCCCCATATCTCTTACTTCTCACTGTTGCAGCTGCTTTGATACTTATCCGTGTGGTGATGACAGCTGAATATATTATAGTATACATTGTTTGGAACTTCTTACTTTCTAATCCACTTTCAAGCATTTCACCGGCAGCTACAATTTGTGTATGTTGTGCTTTTTGTGAGGCTTTAAAGGGTCTTCTAAAATTGTGCAGATTCTTCTGTGTTTTCTTTCATAGAAGTACAGTGTGAAATCATACTTTTATCAATCAGATAAATGCTGACTGCTCACATCCATTTGTATTGTCTCTTGTCATCTGTCTTGTTTCTCTCTGATTTCTGAATGCATCTGTAAGAGATGCTGCATGTGCAGAGCATAGCGTTACCTGTAAATCATTTGGCATTGTAATATGACTGTAAACATGTTAACTCTCCTGGCAAAGAGATCTGGCAGATGAGTAAACCGAATGATTCTATTTTTTTCTTTTCCCTTACCTCCACAATGGTGAACATAGAGAGAGCCAAACAACTTAACAGTCTGAGTTGTAACTCAGTGTAATGTCAGGGCCCTGGAGACATTGACGTGCTAAAGCTAGCATTTAGCATGTTGCCATTTTGTGGATTGTATCAGACTTCTATATAAACAGAATAGATGAAAACATCTTAACGTACTTCTGGTTTTTTTCACAGTATGCATACAAAGTCTTATACCAGTCTTATAACCTTTTCTATATTACGTTTAAGTGCATTTTTTAAGTACAAGCTAAAAGTTGAACATCTTTGTACACAGGAGCATGTGTAATTTCCAGTACAGTGACTGTGTCCATTTAACAGGGAGATCTGTTCTGCACCATTTAACATCCACACTAGAGGAAAGAGGTTTTGTTTTGCAATTGTAGACTAACCCTAGATGCTTTTGTATGTTGCAAAGTGCCCTATCCTCATAAATAAAGGCAGATGTTACACATTGTGTAAAACAATCAACAATACAAATACATTACCTCTAACAATTCAGCGCTACATTAAATGCAATCATTATGGTTTTCCGTGTAAAGTTGTAAATTGAAAATGTGTCTTACTTGGTTTTATTTTTATATGTGTTAGACATTCCCAAATGTATTTGTAAAAGTTCAAATTTTTTCAAATAACAATCTGGTACTAATATAAAACTGAAAGACAATGTTCTCCAAAAGTGATCCTGACAATTAAAGGACATAGGGATAAAAAGAAAGACAAGAAAAAGTTACCAGATATAGTATAGTAATTCCACAAAAAGTAGTGATAAATATAACTGAGCAATAGTTAAAGTAAAAGAAATACATTAGTAAATAATAAAGTAAAAAAAAACCAGTTGCCTATACAATATCTTTTTGAGGATTCTCCTCAGTTTTTTCAACAAGAATGACAAACAGTCAGACCATAGTGTAATAAAATCAATAATTTTACTCGATCAACACAAACTACATACAATCTGCATACCAGAGCATGAGTATAAAGCCAGCACTGTATAAAATGTTAAAGACAAGGCCTTATCTGGGGGTCGGTTCAGTTTCTCTTTCTGAAAATATATACAAACCATCTCGAAAATTATCTAGCCATGTGCTGGCTGCAGCAAGATGCTTGGTAGCCAAATTCTAGAAGCAGACTGAGCCACCCCCAATGTCTGCCCTCTGTAAATCAGTCTGGCATGTGGCCCATATGGAGCGCATTACTTGCACGAAAAGGAAGATACATTTTTGCTTATATGGTCACCTTGGTTAATGCAGCAATGACAACCACAAAGTGTTTTACCTTGAGTAATCCCCTCCCCCCATTACCTAGTCAGGCGACGACCTGCTTCCTCTCCCCCTCCTCCCTTCCCCAGGCTGCGGGGAAGGGAGGGTTAGGGTAATGGGAGGGTTGGGGTAAGAATTAGATAAAGGATTGGGGTAGTTTTCAGCCTTACCTTTCGGAGCACCGCGTTCGTTGCTCCATGGATGGATTGCTATGCCTCATCGAGAAAACGGCCCTATCGAAATAGGGCTGTTCTTTCCAGGGACCCACACCCCTGAATCCCACTTTAAGGTGTCTTCCTCACCTATATCTGTTGTATTTCTACATACAGTATTAGTGCAATGCATTATATTTAGGTATTAACACCAGAAAAAATAAAATAAAAAACATAGTATCTCATCTCGGTTGTTTAAACACCGTTTAATGTTTATTTGCAACGCTTGTACATTCCATTTCACCTGTATTTCAACTCATGTATATTTAATGTACAACTTATCATGGTACCCTGCTGTTGCTTTTGAATACATTTGAGAAAAAAAAGAAGGACTTACAGTGTTGCTGCTGATACATGTACCAACCTGTTCATCCTTTCTCAAAAATAATGCTGACTGATCAGGCACTAGAAAGGTGATTGGGTTTGTGCTTTTTGGGCATATACTTTACAAACAATATGGTACTGTTCATAAAGGCAATTGCTAAGTATATGTCTTTTATTCAGTTGTGTCCACAGTACTGGCCAGAAAATGGTGTACATAGACACGGCCCTATACAAGTGGAGTTTGTATCCGCCGACTTAGAAGAAGACATCATAAGCAGAATATTTAGGATCTATAATGCTGCACGGGTAAGTATTATATCATGCATCTATATTAACAAAACTTGAAATAAATGTTTTCTGCTTGTTTAATATAATGATTACAATTGACATTTTTATAATGAACACTAGACTATTCCCATTTAATTTGAACTTTGATTTGTTTACATGGTAAGTTATTAATTTATATTTAACTGAATACAAATTCTGCTCTGATTTCAGCCTCAGGATGGATACCGCATGGTCCAGCAATTCCAGTTCCTGGGATGGCCAATGTACAGAGATACTCCAGTCTCTAAAAGATCTTTTCTAAAACTCATTCGTCAAGTGGACAAGTGGCAGGAGGAGTACAACGGAGGAGAAGGCCGGACAGTTGTGCACTGCTTGTAAGTTGTGCAATTCATTTAATCAGTGTATTTATTTATAGAATCTGGCCCTTTGGCTGAAAGGGTAATGGAAACCTTTATTGATTTTAGCTGCTGCAAGAATAAAGGAAATGTAGTTTTAATGTCCTAAGCACCTCCTTGTTAATTACTATACATTTTTCTTTCGACTATAATGGCAAGCTTTACCTAAATTCCCAACATTGTTTATACTAATTTATATACACACAATAATGATGGTATAGGGTCAGGGATAGTGTTTATTCACCATAGTAGCACACCACAGTGACACAAAGGTCGCCTTAGACTTTTGATGTGCTCCTTGTGTTTTTTGCCCAAGTTAATTGTTATTATTATTATTATTATTATTATTATTGTTATTAATAATAAACACATTATATTAGTGATTATACACATTTTAGTTCTATTAAATGATAATCCCCATTTTCAAAATGCAGACCAATATTCTTCCTCTATATGCTCTAAATATCTCCTGTGCAGATTAGTTGTCTATTGTCTCTCTGAGTTTGTATGTTATTCTTGTGTTTGCTCCATGGGTTCCTCCAACACTCAGAAAGCACATTGGTAAGTTCATCGGGTGATGATTAACCCATACATTAGCATGTATGTGTGTGTATTACAGAATACATACTGTATATTCCAAGAACAGTAACTTGTCCACAATAATATATCAAGACAGTTGGTGATAAAGGTTTGGAGACTCTGAGACTATAGTCATTAACTGGTTAAACAGTCCACTGAAAATCAAATGATTAACATTGGCAAAATATGCATGCAAATGATTAAAAAGAAGATCTTTAACTATCAAATTGTTCAGGTTACATTACACAAAAGCCCCAGTGTCCAGCCAGTTCACTTTGTCTCTGGCGACAGGAGCCCTCTTCTGCATCTCCTATTGTTCCATGTAAATCTCATGGATTATAGAAGTGATTTTACATTTGAGAAGGCTCCATCAAGTTTGTATCCCTTAAGGTCAGACGTGACCTTTTACTTGCATTGAAAGCTTTGAAACAAGCAGTGACTATGCTTGAAATCTCTTTCATGTAAGTGACTAACCTTCTAGTAAGATTGAAGTGTGTTCTGGTTTGTTGAGGAACACTGAAGTAACCTTTAAAAAGAAGCTTTTTAAAGATGAATAAAAGAAAAGTCTGGCATCATAGATGTGGGATTGGTATTTTACTGTTTCTCTGTCCTAGCATTTAGATTTAGATATATCTGAATATGTTACTTAAGAAGTTTTGCAAATGCAATTACCATTTCTCTATTATTGTAATGTCAGCCTATTACCTGTGATATTAGGAAGTTTATAATATTGCTAAACATAAAATGCCAGGTCCTTTATCCTTATAGTAATTGCTCATATACATGAAAAACATATATAACTGAAGAGTTACATTAAACATTCATGTTGGAGAAGGCAAAGACAGTGATGGTGCTTAAAGTAGAGGAAGCATTGAGCTCCTTAGCAAATTTTGGCACGTCAGTGGTTAGGGACTTATAATGTGTCTTCTGCCAAATAATGTATTAAGACATATTAGTGAGCTATAAGTTTAGGATTCATGATACACCTATATTACGTACTGTAAGCACTGAACATTCCCATGTAAAATAGGAGATAAGGTGATGTCATGAAGCCATACCTAGCTCTTGCTGTCAGTAGGCCTCAATAGGACGGTTGAATTAATTGTTTATACCACTGCCAAAAGATTTGAATAATGGAAAACTCCATTAGTCTAAGCAAGACACAACTGAAGAATGATGTGCATTGTCAGAGTTAATGTACTAGTTCCAGTTCAGCAGTCGGCAAGTTACGTTTCAAAAATGGTCTACCTTTAAAAATGGAATGAAATCCATTTTGTTCCTATATCATGTCGCTAATTCTTAACACAGATCTGGAAACATCACTTGTAGCCTGTTGTGTTTCACTTCAAGAATGGTCCATAAAGATTTAATTTCTTGCATGTAGAACTCAAGCCAATCATTTATCTCATGTGGATTTTAAGTGAAGCTCAACTGGTACTAAATGATGTGGTATTTCACAGGCTAAATCACCTTTAACTCTTCTTTTCACAGAAATGGGGGTGGACGCAGTGGTACATTTGCTGCAATTAGTATTGTTTGTGAAATGCTACAGCACCAGAGGGCAGTTGATGTGTTCCATGCTGTGAAGACACTTAGGAACAATAAGCCTAACATGGTTGACCTCTTGGTAAGTTTCTCTAATTTTGTCACTGAATACAAATGCTTCATTATCTCAGCTGCAGCAGACATTCTAGTATGTAGCAGAAATGCCAGATAAGACGAGGAGCATTTCCTCACCATAGGAAAGTGAATCAGAATCAAAAGACTTATCCTTGAGGGACTGTGAAATTTACTTCAAAGTACACTATACAGTTGTAGATTTCATTTCACAATCAGATGGAACATCATATAGAAAGGGTTTATCAACACCATTCATAGTTTAATGCTATAATACTATAAAAGTAATGCAAAATGTTTACATACACAAAATCCAATGATGCAGATTACATTATGAACTATGTATCATAATGTACAATAAAAGGTATAAATACAATCAGCAAAGCAAGAGAAAGTAGTCTAATGTGACCTACTGATGCTTGTGCTGAATTTCTTTTCCTACATTCTTCATTTATTTAACAATTCAAAAATCTATTGAAAATTAAATAGGAAACCTCTTTAGAACTGCATAATACAGCAGACAGATCAAACAGATTAGTACAAAGATACAGTGCAAGAGCTGTAGTGTTAAATAGAACCAATAAATATGCAACAACAACAATATGCATGGTACAAGGAAGAGCTATAGCACTATTTACTTAACATTTGGTATCAGCCTGCTATCCAGCCATTAAAAAGTAGGAAAAGAAGAAATAAGAACAAAGCAGTAAGAAAAGAGAGGCGGTTACAAACGCAGGATTTTTAAAAAGGGGTTTTCAATGGTTGTGATACAGTTGTTGTATATTAGTGTTAGGGATTCGCACATTACATAGAGTGTATAGTGCACTGTTCTCAGACCCCTAATACACCCCACATATATATTATAGTATGTGCTATTCCCAGACCCTTAATATACCCCACATCTATTTTATATAGTGTGCCATGTCCAGACCCATAATATACCCCATATATACTTTATAGCATGCCATTCCCAGACTCCTAATAGACCCCACATATATCATAGTATGTGCAATTCCTAAACCAGTATCTAACCTACATGTACTTTATATAGTGTGCCATTTCCAGGCCCCACATATACCTCGCATATATTCGAGGTCTGGAGATGGCACTCAATAAAACGTACATGTATATGTACATGTATATGTATATATATATATATATATTTGAGATATATTAGGGATCTGGGAATGGCATATAATATACATTTTAAGGCATAGATTAGGATCTGGGAATGGCACACCATATACTGTGTATTGCATTGGTGGCCACACCCGGGCCTCAAGCACCACCAACAGTGCATGTTTTCCAGGTCTCCTAAGATCATCAGAGCTGAGATATTCACTACCACTTGTAGATCTTTAATAATGTTTCAGTCAGTAATGAACACACCTGTGCCCCAACAAGGAGACCTGGAAAACATGCACTGTTGGTGGTGCTTGAGGCCCGGGGGTGGCATTTCCAGACCCTAATATACCCCATATGTATACGCCATTCCCAGACCAGCTTATATACTTCATATAATTTTTTACATATTGTGCCATCTCTAGACCCCTAATATATAGTCTGTACTGTGACCAGAATGTTCTTTCTTTCTCTCTCTCTCTTTTTTTTTTTAAATTTGTACAAGATAGTGGATATTTTTAGTCAACACAACATTGCGTTGCGAAAAATTTATATATACAGGGAGGATTTGGACCCCCTGGCTTGGCTCTTCCTATGTTATCAAGGAGACTGTGTACCTACCTCTGGCAACCCGAGTTATGTGGTAGGAATCTGTGTGTGCTATGGTAGCAGGGGTGGGGCAGCCAGGACTACTGTCCTGGGCCTGGAGTTGATGGGGCCCGTCAATACTTACCTTAGCTATGCAGCAGCAGGTATCAGCAGATTCTTGCTGCAAAGAGCTGCACTTAGCGGGCTAATGCACTGGGAAGTCCTTCCCTGCACATCAGCCCACTATTAATGCAGGTCCATGGTGCTACACCTATATATCACAACATACATGCGGTCGCCAAAATTTCTGGTGACAGCCCTAGATGGTAGTGCACACCCCATGCACTTCACTTGGTTCACTTGCGTGTATGGAGCTTCCATGCGCTGAACCCTACCTTAATTTTCACCTACACGCCCCAATGCATATGTAACTTGTTCATAATGGAGGATTGTATGTAAGGGCTTAGCCAAGATTTAAATACCTACACTATCGGAAAGGGTTACTTTGAGTAACTGAGAATCATTTGTAGTGTGTTCCAATGTATAACATGTTCGCACATGCGCAGTATGATCACACTGGGTACTTAAACATTGGGAATACGTAAGTACCCTGACGTGCGTAATTGTGGATCCGGTCTAAAATGACAGCTGAAAGAGCATGTGTCTAGACTCAACTCTAGATTGCAGTTTAAAAATAGAGCAATTCAGTATTAAATATTAAAATATATTCCTTGCAGTAAAAAGAATTCACTTTCAGCAGTTATTTTGCAAGGAGATGTTTTTCACGGCACAAGTAACAATGTTGGACTTTAAAAGACAAAAAAGTCCAGAAAGGTTTCTTATGATAATGGTCCTAATAAGATGCAAAAGTACAACCTCTTCCTTTTACTTTACTTTACTTCAAAATGACATTTAGTTCATGTTGTAATGAAATTGTAAGCTCACATTTTAAGGGTCCAATGCAGTTCATCGCTATACAGTGCTATATTCATTATAACAGTACATTACAATAAGCATTACTGTTAGCATTAGTTCAACTACATTTAGTTTGTGTGCTCAATCAGGCCATTTGTTTGTATTCTCAAACGTTAAAATAACCTTCGCAGTCCAAACCTTATCCCATTCTTCAGAGTGACCTATTTTAAAATGTATTTCACCTGCTACCAGATGCAAAATGGTCAGCGCTTAAAAGTTCACATATAGAGAAATAGTCCAAACTTAACCACCTGCTCCAGCAGCTATCCTAGGGATGACCAGTCCCCCCCCACGTGAAAAAAATAATTAACAACTGGAAGCGCTTAGGCATGGGAAATAATAATAACAACGCTAATTTTATCCGATATAAAAACGTTATATGTTATTATTATTCACCATCTCCAATCGCTTCTAGTTTTTATTACCTGTTTTAAAAGCCTTTTAAAAATCAGGTACAAAAGATCATTGATTCCTCAATCAAGAGGTACAATTATTTTGTTAAAAAACGAAATATATTCCAAACACAGAATATATTTGTAGCAGGTCCAAATGTCACACAGAGCAGAAAGAAAACGGCATGCAAATACAATTCTCTTTATAAGCTGTCACACGTTCATTTTCCATGGTTCATAATGTAACACATTCTTGTTCATAATACCTAATTTAATTAGTAAATGACAACAAATCTGTGGTCAAAGCAGAGTATCACGGTATGTTGCTGGCTCAGCTCCAGTAAGGTAGTACTTCTATTTTCATGATACCAAAGGGTTTTGTGACTATTGTCGGCCAGCTCTGTTGTCTGAGTAGACAATAGATGATGTTCTGATTATGAAGCGCGCATCTGTTTATCTCAGCACAGGAACACTTCACATTCCCAGACTTTCAATGGCTGCTTTATTTAAAAAGTTCTCTGCTCAATATTTTTCTCATTAGTTTTAAACTTTGAATTGCTAGCAGTTGTTAATATTCTTCCCACAGAGCTTGTGTATATGCTCACAAAAGAGAACATTGTGAAATGAATTGCCAGATTTTAAAATTATACATTTTTTATGAGGTTCCCCAGTCATCTTGAAGAATATTGTATTTAATTTTAACAGCTACAGTTACTACAAATAAGAATACTTCAGCTTCTATGCTTTATTGCCAAAGATGTATTTTAAGTGCTCTGAAGGGGCAACTATGGTTGTTGAATAGTTGGCAACTATGGGGCTCAGAGTCTAGAAGGGTTCATGATTAGAAGGGTTGAATCTAGACTCTTGAGCTTTGCTTAATTACCAAACTACATAGGCATTACAGTGTACCAGTCCAGACTTTCCTACTGTGTGTTTGAGTCTTAAAACATAAGATAGCCCCTGGCTATGGGAAGTCAGGGCGTAGAAAAATGAGACACACATCTCTGGATAATGTGGCCCAGCGTCAGCACCTCTCTCTAAATCGTTAACTTGTAGATCCAGTCACACAGAAGTTAGAAGTTTGGACCCCACCCAAACTCTCATCTGTGTAGGTATTCTCATCTGGTGCATTAGTGGCCATGCTGAAATTTCTGGGTGTAATAATTTTTTTATGATTCCTGTATATATATGTTCTGAAACATAGTGGGTTATTGCACTAATTGGAACAATGTTGAAGGCAATATGAACACCTCTGCTTTCTGGAGGTTATGGTCCCAACAGCCATCACTGACTGTACATAAAATGGGTAAGGCATACTGTATGATAAATGGGTAAGGCATATGATAAATGGGTAAGGCATGTGATAAATGGTGAGGCATGTGATAAATGGTAAGGTATGTGATAAATGGCAAGGCATGTAATAAATGGATAAAGCATGTGATAAATGGTAAGGTATGTGATAAATGGTAAGGTATGTGATAAATGGATAAGGTATGTGATAAATGGTGAGGCATGTGATAAATGGTGAGGCATGTGATAAATGGATAAGGCATGTGATAAATGGTAAGGTATGTGATAAATGGCGAGGCATGTAATAAATGGATAAAGCATGTGATAAATGGTAAGGTATGTGATAAATGGCGAGGCATGTAATAAATGGTGAGGCATGTGATAAATGGATAAGGCATGTGATAAATGGATAAAGCATGTGATAAATGGTAAGGTATGTGATAAATGGTGAGGCATGTGATAAATGGATAAGGCATGTGATAAATGGATAAGGCATGTGATAAATGGTAAGGCATGTGATAAATGGATAAGGCATGTGATAAATGGTAAGGTATGTGATAAATGGCGAGGCATGTAATAAATGGATAAGGCATGTGATAAATGGTAAGGCATGTTATAAATGGTAAGGCATGTGATAAACGGTAAGGTATGTGATAAATGGATAAGGAATGTGATAAATGGATAAGGCATGTGATAAATGGTGAGGCCTGTGCTAAATGCATAAGGCATGTGCTATATGGTATGACATGTGATAAATGGTAAGGTATGTGATAAATGGCAAAGTATGTGATAAATGGTGAGGCAT
Source organism: Limnodynastes dumerilii (assembly GCA_011038615.1). NCBI lineage: Eukaryota > Metazoa > Chordata > Amphibia > Anura > Limnodynastidae > Limnodynastes > Limnodynastes dumerilii. The sequence continues at coordinate 46,327 of WWET01000566.1, read as the reverse complement.
GTGATAAATGGATAAGGCATGTGATAAATGGTAAGGTATGTGATAAATGGCGAGGCATGTAATAAATGGATAAGGCATGTGATAAATGGTAAGGTATGTGATAAATGGTAAGGTATATGATAAATTGCAAGGCATGTGATAAATTGTGAGGCATGTGATAAATGGATAAGGCATGTGATAAATGGATAAGGCATGTGATAAATGGATAAGACATGTGATAAATGGATAAGGCATGTGATAAATGGTAAGGTATGTGATAAATGGTAAGGTATGTGATAAATGGCAAGGCATGTGATAAATGGTGAGGCATGTGATAAATGGATAAGGCATGTGATAAATGGATAAGGCATGTGATAAATGGATAATGCATGTGATAAATGGATAATGCATGTGATAAATGGTAAGGCATGTGATAAATGGTAAGGCATGTGATAAATGGTAAGGCATGTGATAAATGGATAAGGAATGTGATAAATGGATAAGGCATGTGATAAATGGCAAGGTATGTGATAAATGGATAAGGCATGTGATAAATAGATAAGGCATGTGATAAATGGTAAGGTATGTTATAAATGGTAAGGCATGTGATAAATGGATAAGATATGTGATAAATGGATAAGGCATGTGATAAATGGTAAGGTATGTGATAAATGGATAAGGCATGTGATAAATGGATAAGGCATGTGATAAATGGTAAGGTATGTGATAAATGGCAAGGTATGTGATAAATGGATAAGTCTTGTGATAAATGGTAAGGTATGTGATAAATGGCAAGGTATGTGATAAATGTATAAGGCATGTGATAAATGGATAAATATGTTGCGTAGTTTTGTTAGTTTTCTAATCCCATTTGCATTCTTTGTTCTTTGAGTAAAAAGGAGCTTTGGTTGCAGCAATTTGCAGTGGATCATGAAGAGATATATTTTTTATATCATTTTGGCCTTGCATGATGAGTATTAAAATATAAAGCATTGAGTGCTGTAGATGCAAAAGTCAGAGCGTTGTATGTACAGAAATAAATTCACTATAATAAGTCACAAAATAAATATATCATCTATCAACCAGTGCTGTGTGCCAATATACCACAATATGCTATTCAAGCACATTTTCTACGAATTAGCCCCAGTCATTTTTTATAACCCAAGTTCCCTCTGGACCCGTGATTTTGTTGCATATGCATCTTAACAGCCCTTGCTTATGTGCCTTTGTGCACCCCATCACTAATTATGGGGCATTTTAGGGCATATTAACCCCCACTATGTGGATGTATGGAACCTTATTATGTTGGCACTTTAAGCCTTATTAACCCTGAGAAATATTAAAAGTTCGTGGATGCCAATCAATATTATTATTATTATAATAAAGCAACCATTTGGGGGAAAATTTGCTGTTTCCCTATAAATAGAAAAGTCCATTAAAAAAGCAATTGCTGCTGTCTTTTGAGGATCTTGGGCCGGATTCGGAGCTCTGGCCGCAATGAAATTGAGGCCGGAGTTCTGTGAAAAGTGCTAATGCGCATGCGCAGTCATTTTGAAACGTAATCTACGTTACTTTTCGCAGAACTAGTATAGTTATTTTGGAAAGGTAGAGTGTGTCAATAGTGATTTACAAAATCTTGCAATAAGCCAGATAAAAGCAATCCTATAAAATGTGTCACTGAAAGGTTATATTATATTTGTATTATGGAATACCATCATATAATTTTTTTTACTGGATAGTCAAATTATTTAAGATCCTCAAAAGATGGCAGTAATTTTAACAATTATTAATAACAAGTACTGTTTTCTTTAATAGTCTTTATAAATATGGAGTCGTTTTTTTATGTCTTTCTTTAGGGTACATTTCATGGCGGTCATTAGGGGTGTGGGTCTGCAAAAAGAACGGCCCTATTTCGATAGGGCCGTTTCCTCCCAGCCAGTTTCGAACTCGGCTGAGATTTTGATTGCATATGCCTCGATGAGGCATAGAAATCGATCCACGGAGCACCGAGCTTTCGATGCTCTGAAAGGTAACTAAAAAAAGTACCCTAATCCATTCCCTAATTCTAACCCTAAGCCTCCCCTCTTATTACCCTAAACCTAACCTTCCCTTCCCCGCAGCCTGACCCTAACCCACCATCTCCCGCAGTCTGACACTAATTCTCCCTTCCCTGCAGCCTGACCCTAACCCTCGCTACTCCTGCAGCCTGACCCTAACCCTCCCTACCCCACACCCTGGAGAGATTACTCACCTTTCCCTGTGGTGGCGGTGGAGGGATATTGGCGGCAGCGGTATTTCCAAATGAAAATGGGTGAGTATGCTGATCGGCATACTCACCCATTCTAAAAAAGGTTTTTTTAAACTGGGGAGTATTCGAAATAGGGACATCCGAAAAGGAACTGTCGAATGTCCCTATTTCGGAAATCAAAGTTTCTGACCGTGGACTGCAACCGGTAATTAGGATGCATTCTGTATACTGTATGAAAGTCACTAGGATGCGGTCTGTATATTGTATGCAGTCACTATGATGTGGTCTGTATATTGCAGTGGCAAACGCAGGATTTTGAAAGGGGGGTTTCCAATGGCAAACGCAGGATTTTGAAAGGGGGGTTTCCAAAGTGTGTAATACATGTGGGGTATATTAGCCTACCTCCCACCATTTTGGAGCCTGAAAATGGAATAAATAAGCTCAGCTTCGACCTGCACAAGCTCTGCTCCCAGCCCGCCCCCACTGTCATGCCACATGTTGCAAAAATTACCCCTAGCCTGTGAGTGTGTGTTACGGAATAGACTGTAATGCAGCAGAAGTTGATGTGAAGGACTGTTTAATATTGTAAATATTGGACTGTAACAAGTCCTGTTTTTAATATTATTTTAGGTGATTTAGAAGTTACTTCTTTCACACAATAAAATAGTAGTTTTATTTTGAAGGTACAAACCTAATAGCAATAGCGTATACAATACATTAGTAGAGCACATTACACAATGGTCCAGAGCTTGTTGAATTTGTTGTGACCCATTCACCATCCCCCACCTGCTTCCCTATTGCAGCACAGGCCATTACCATCTTCCTCTATGTCAATCTGCCCCAGATGGCCACGAAGCCACGCTCTTTTTGTGGCACCTGCAAAGCCACACCCCTTTTCCGAATTATTGGCCATTTATTTATTTATTTACATTTTCAATGTGGGTGCGCCACTGTATTGTATGGTAGTCACTAGGATGTATTCTTTATTATTGTATATCAATCACTAGGATGTGATCTATATTGTATGGTAGTCACTAGGATGCAGTCTGTTTATTGTATGGTGATCACTATCTGTGCACTGCATGGCAGCCACAAGGATACTGCTTACATCACAAGAACATCAACTGGATGAATAGGAATTCTTAAACAAAAATTACAATAGTTGAGACACAGGTGTGTCACATTTTTTTAGCCTGATGTGTCATAATATTAAAAGGTTATATTATGTCTTATAATATGCCACATACTGTTAAAAGCTATATAAAAAAAAAAAGGAAAATCTGAAAGTTTGTGTACATTGATAGGGTGTCTAGTCTGCTGCCTACTTCATGCTCATGGCTTTAATCATATTATTTGTTTTCTGTCCTTAGGATCAGTATAAATTCTGCTATGAAGTGGCTTTGGAATATTTAAATGCTGGATGACTGCAATAATGAGACAGAGAAAACAAAGAAAAAAACTGTTCACCTCCAATGAACAATGCAAATTGTTCCATAATATTTGTGAATATACACAGTACAATGAAGACTTCAGTGTTCTGCTTATTTTGCTTTCTTATAATTGGCTCTGTAAGGAGCTGGAGAAAAGTGATTTGGAAGCTGTCCGCACTGCCTTTTTCCCATTGTCTCGCTGCTTTCTTGACACACATCATCTGGAAGTTTATGGATCATATATCCACAGATACCAAGTTGCCTAATAGAAGCAGCAGATTTTGGCAAATGAACGAGCACAATTACATCGTTATGAAGGATCTATGTTCTTTTGTTTGACTTACTTTGTTATTGTCTTAATTTTAATAGTGTTGATTTTTTTTTTCGGTTCTATGGAAAATGCTATTAGCATTACAACTACATGCAACTTTTTTTGTTACATTTGTACTCCAATGTGTTCAGAGGAAAATATGATAAATATGTTTTTAAAATGCATTTTAACAGGCCATCCTTTGTTGAATTATAATTACCTTATTTGTATCATTTGAGAAGAAAATATCTAAAGACTTAATTTGCAAAAAAAAACAAAAAAAAGTATGAATAAAAATCTAGCCAAAGCATTCATGTGTTTATATTGGAAATATTTTTGTATTGAAATGAGAGTTTTATTTAATATTTAAAAAAGGTTGAAACATAAGTCTTTGTAAAAATCAATGAATTGCCTTAAAGGAATTCCTCACCTAGGGCTGTATTCACACTTAAGAAGTTTGTGCTTCTTAAGTGCGTAGAAATGCTAAATGAGCTACTATGCATGCGTTTAGGTACGTAGATTGAGTATGCACGGTCTTTAACTATTTGTGTATCGGAGGCATTGGGCCTGATCCAGAGCAACGACCGCAAGCGAGCGTACGACGAGCCTATGCGAAAATACGGGGAAAAATTCGCAACGCGCATGCCCAGTATGACAGCTTCCGGTCGCCCGGGCGTCATGAGCGAATAGCGGGCGTATTGTGAGCGTTTTTTTCGCTCGCGGGGCGTGCGTTCTTTACGATGGTCGGCTGGGCGCCCGTTTTACTACAGGGAGGCGGGGATAGCCATTTAAATTGTACAGTATGGGCGTGCTAAGCCCGTACGCTCAGCGTATTTTGTGCGATTTTTCGTACGGCCGACGGTCGTACCCAGTGTAGGGTATAGGCGTCGTATGCAGGTACTTTACTATGGGAGTGTTAGGGGCGTGCATGTTTATTCGCACGGTCGAACGTACGCATTCGCCCGCCGTGTGAATTTTCGTAGCGCTGGATCAGGCCCATTGTGATTAACAATTTTTGTATCTGAGAGTGTGACATTACTATTTTAATATTTGGGACTGTGTAATTAACTATATGTGTACGGGAGACATCGTGGATAATTACATGCTTACAGGGGACATTATAATTCACTACAAGTGTATGAGGGACATTGTGGATAATTACAATCGTATGGGGGACATTAGGATTATGAACATGTGTGTGGGGGGCATTAGGATTGCAGCGGCATACCATTATCACTTTGTATGCTGCCACCTACAGCACTAAAAGGCACAGCATGCCCTGCAATACATGGGAATGCTGTGCTTTCTATTACTATATGCGGCAGCATGCTAAGGGTTAATAGCATGCAGCAGAAAGTGTTTTTTTTATATTAAAAACATTTTTAATTATTTAGAAACAAGCAAAGATTATTGTTTAACTAAAATCCTTTCTATAGTGGGTCTTTTTTTTCAAAGTGGGTGTCAATTTCATCAAATTGATACTCACACCCATCTCTTTTGTAATTTGCAATTTTTAGGGGAATTGTTTGCCTTTTACTAAATCCCTGGTTTCTCTCTTCTGTCTTGGCAAAATCACCATGGTGATTTTACAAGCAATGCTTTTATTTTTTTATCATTAAGGCGATTTAATGGCGATTTTTATATTGTAAATGCAGCTAACAGAAAATCAACAAAAAAACCTGCCAAAACAGAGATTTTTACAAAAACGACTTTAGTAAATGTCCCCCCATAAGTATAATATCAAAGTTGGTAGAGACACCAAAGCACTACACCTACCTGTTTTACTGTGGTGTTTTTTTAGTTAGTAGATGGTAACCATTGAAATGGGTTCTCCCAGTTACTGCACGACAGAGAGTCAGTTGCAGGTTGTAAGTTTTATTGTTTTGTAAAAATAAAATTTATTGCAACCACATACAGTAATGGGACAACAAATCATACCAAGAAAGGCTAGAGGAACTAAACATGTATAGCTTGGAGCAGAGAAGGGAGAGGGGGGACATGATAGCAGCTTTCAAATACATCAAGGGTTGTGACCAGCTAGAGGAGGGTACCATTTTTCAAAAGAAAAGGTGTAATAGAACACGAGGGCATGGATACAAACTGGAGGGTGGTAGATTCAAAGGAAATGTGCGGAAAAATTACTTCACTGAAAGGGTGATAGATAAATGGAATATTCTCCCATCTGAGGTGGTTGAGGCCAATACAGTAGAACAATTTAAACATGCTTGGGATAAATATAAGGGTATCCTAAATTGTAACCCCAATTGAGGGTAAATAGGGTCTAGGGTCAGTATAGTTTTCAATAAACAAATGGGCAGACTAGATGGGCCATGTGGCTCTTATCTGCCGTCACTTTCTATGTTTCTATGTTTCTATGGGACTGTATATGAGTGGAGTAGAGGTGCTTTGACCTTATCACTTAACAATAGACAATACACAGCACTCAGATGGTTACATAGCCACCCGATCACATGTCAATATGACCTTGACACATGGGGATTCATTTCCCTTAATGGGCCCCTTAAAATTATGTCAGAGGCGAAATTTACCAACTGTCCCACCAACTGAGAAGCTCTGCATGTATTATATTGCTTTTCTGTAATATTTTTTTATCTTCAGAAAGTCTCCACAAATGTCTATAGTCTATTCAGGGGGTCTGTAAATACTCAGTAGCCAGAGACCCACAGATTACAATGCATAACATTTATTAAGTAAAAAGAACAGATTTATTTTATGTTGATTACTTTTTATATAACCTTAACTGTGTTCTTTTTGTATATGTTAATTGTGTGAAAACCAACCATTAAAATATAGCTTTTCATTATACCTTTCCAAATAAATTGAAACACAACCACTAATAAAATTCACTGCATAAATAAATAACTGTATTTAAAGGTTTACAAGTATTGAACATGCAATTAAGTGCAAGAATAAGGAAGCCAAAAGATTTGAATGGACATGTTCTGGTGGTGGGTGACACAAAACACATTGTAAATGACACTGCTGGGTTTAAGCATAGGTCTATTAAGTAATGACCTGAAGCTATATAGTACATACCCTCCAACATGACCCATTCCATTAGGTACAAAATACTCTGTTCCTTAGTTTCCAACTGTCAGTTACTATGGTAATGACCTTTGTTGAAGAGGCAAATAGTTTTTAAAATATCAGTTAATTTATTGAAACCCGGTGAGTGGCAGTTGGAAGCTCAGGGGCGGATTATATTGTACCTAATGAAATGAGTCATGTTGCAGGGTCTGATAGTACGGTATTCTGTAATCATGACGATCCTGTCCTATGTAGCTTTGGCATAATACTGATCAATCCTGAGATCTTCTGCAGTCCACTGTTAGCTTCACTGATGGCTCAGATGTCTTTTGTTTCTTCTAGATTCAAATATTTGTTTTAGTCTCAAAAGAAGAAGTCTGGAAAACTGTAGCACACACTACCTCTGCTAGAAAAGTAACAATTTATTAATAACAATTCATTTTAAATCAAATAAATACAATAAAATGTAATAAGAAGTCCATACCAGGAAGAGGGGATTAAGCAAGAGTTCGTGGCAACTGAATTGTTACTTTTATATCTATTCCCTTGTCTCCATCCCCAAGAGGGGAAATCTTTAATAGGCTGGCACATAGGACACTTCACTTACCTGGACTCATACAGACCATACGGAACTGGTATTTTATGATCTTTATATCAACTGACACTTCCCACTGTGGATTCCCCCAGCACTTTGAGAGCTCATCCCCACCCTATATTTTATATTGTTTTAGCCTCAAGTTTAAATGTCTGTGTCTTGCTGCTAAATCTAATAAATTGTAATTTTCTCTTTCTCAAATCATTTGAATTTTAGAACAAACAGCCTCTGTATGTAATAAATTGAACAAGAATTGTGTAAATATCAAGCATATGTGGCATACAAGAGTATCTTTAATGTTGTTTTTTTCTTGACATTAATTCCCTTTAAGTCAGTGAAGTTTTTGAGGTACATTATTATAGACAAATATAGCTTTTCGATGTCTGTTTTGTACAACGGCAGGTCTGTGGGTAAGGGGTGCCAACCCAAACCTTCCTGTGCATGTGTGGAATGGCGTGGACATGGCTATGCTGCACATATGTGGAGAGGCAATCAATCAGTATATTCGCAGAAAAATTGCACAGGCTGTTCCAGCTTTGGAACCACCAGCCTATTCTGTAGCCTCTGGTTTGTTCCAGTGCTTTGATCCAGGGAGCCATCACCATCCTATCCTTCCACTCTGCCTTCTACTTCTAGGTCTGATACGAATTTGTATCTAAAGAAATCATGACATTTAGAGTGAAATTCATTAATGAGCATTTTGCCTCTGAAATACTTTAGTTTGGTGTGTTCCATTCTGGTATTTATTGGTTCTGCGCAGATAATTACATTTTACCCTTAGACTGGCCATATACTAGAGCAATTATCGCTCCAGCAGGAGGTATCCGATAATTTTTCCCTAGGGAAACATCCCAATATTAGCGCCACTCATCTCTTCTGCCGGTACTGATAATCATGGCTGAAGAGGGAGGGTGCTGCAGAGACTGATAGGAAGCCCTTGCAGCTGATTGCCTTAGAACCTCCAGACAGTAGCGTGTAGCATCTCCACCTTCAGTTCGGAGTTTCCCCATCTAACTTCATGATTACCAGCATGCGTAGCAGTAATGTATGGTAGTAATGGAAGCCCTGCATCTCTTGCAGAATGCAGAGTTTTTTTACTTTATACTTTATTCGTACTTGCATTAATTATGGAGTCAGACGGATTTGTAAACTGCAGGGGGTTTAAGTACCGGTCCCATAATTAAAAATGGCCACATATTACTTGATTTTGAGAGCTTACTGCTGATAATTGTTTGGAGAGCCCAATGATAAATTATTGGACCCTAGCATTTCTGGAGCAATTATGGATGTTTTAAAAATCTATCCTGCCCACACACTAGACTAGAGGGATAATTAATCCAATCATACGATAATTAGATGATTAGACCAATGATTGCTCTAGTTTATGGCCAGCTTTACTAGCTTTGTATAACTCACTAACTTTAATTCTTATAGCTACTTTAGTTAATGTGAACAGTCCTTTCAGAAGTGTTCTGTTTGTGTCTGCAAACACCTGTTTTCGATTTACACACAGCCGACAGCTAATTGTCAGCTTGTGTATTTTAGAATACAGCCCCATTACGCAACTCACCGCCAGACCCGACGGTTTTTAAATGACTGGATAGATTAGTGCAGGGGAGGGAATGGATGGGAGAAGGAGACACTTAGGGCTCTATTTACTTATCTTCCTCATTCCCTGTGAACGAAGCTGCATCAGATTCGCTTATTATCGCAGCGAGTCTGGCAGCTTCGTTGACAATATTTACAAATACTCACCCCTCCTGCAAGGTCCCACGATGATCCACCGGGTCCCCGCAGTACTTCACATTCATGCGATGCATGAATGAAGTACTGCACATGTGCAGTAGCTCTCATTTGGGACTTAGAAAAATTTCAGTGCCGACATGAGAAACACTGCACATTCGCAGTGTATTTATGCCAGGACCGGACAGCTGCAGCCCGACGGGACGTCTGGACAGGTTTTTTTGTTAATTTTTACTCACTTATTCTTTTTTTTTATTGATGTTTTTCTGTTAATTACTAATTTTTTTTTTTTAATGGGGCAGTATTTTTATGTATTGTGATGGACTTACCATACATACCTCCCTTTTCCTCCCCCTAATAACAGCTATAAGGGGAGGAAAAGAGGGGTATATGGGGACATCGCCTGAATAATTACCACTAAAGCCAGCCTGAGCTGGCGTTAGTCTGACACTGGGAGCGGAGTGTAAAACTCCACTCCGACGTTTTGTAAATATGACACACTTCATTTTAATACGATAGCATCGCATTAAAATGATCTTTGTAAATAGAGCCCTTAGGGTTAGACTGCAGGGTAAATTGCCTGCAAAGATGCTTAGTGCACCTATTCTCGTCTATTGTGGTAAGTAAAAGACACAAAATTTAATGTGCACCTCTATGCAGTCATGGAAAAAGCACCGCAATCAGGGATCACAGGCAATTGAATCAGGCCCATAGGATTAGGCTGCAGCCGCGGGGAAGGGGGTTTTAGGGTTAGGGTAATGAAAGGGTTATTGTTAGTTTAGTTGGGGTTGGGTAACTAGGGATGGGCACATACCTGTCTGTGGTAGGAAGTATCTGAGCAGCTCCGTCTTCAAATAAGGGGGGTTATAAACGGCCCTTTGAGAAAAAGACCTTTCTTAGCAGTGACTCACAACCTTATTTTTCTATAATAATTTTGCTACTATTGTTCGTAATTCCATTTCTTTGTTTCTTTATATTATGATGTTTTTATGATGCGGAAACCTAGTGTCTTCAGTATCATCATCTCCAATTTGTATTGCACTGGTCAACAATTTGTTGCTCCAGACTAAAGAATAAACAAATATTTATAACCTGTTATTATGGTTATGTGCTAGAACCAAATCCAGACTTCCAGCTGGATCCAGCCTGCCAAGTATCTTAGGGGAACTCATATGATCTTCTGGGGGCAGACCACAACCTTCACTTTTCTGATCTGTCCTCACTTAAAAAGGGATTGATCAGAAGCCTGAGTAAAGTGAAGGGTGCTTAGCACTGTAAAATCTAAGTAGCCCTCCAACTAGTGCTTGCAACCCTGCTGTCAAATATGATGCATACAAACAGTACAGAAGTTTGGATCCATAGAATCAAGATCTTTACTGGAAGTGCAACGTCTGCAATAGTGATCGTAAAACCCCATTTGGTCTTTGGTTATTTAGGGCTGGACTAATACTTTTGGCTTTCATGACCTTAGCAATAGATTAAAATGGATCTGTGAGCCCTGGTCTACATTATACCACTCGCAGTCACTTGGGTGGCAACGGCATGAAAAATCTTGATATACATTAAGGAAACCCTATTACTATAAACTCACTAAAATGGAATGGCTGTTGGGTAACCCAACCCAACCCAACCTGTTTGTTAGAAGTGTCATTGGTCTTAAGTCTGAAAGAGTGGACTGTGCAGCAAGGAAGTGACAGCAGTCTGATGACCTCAGACATCAGCAAAATTTAGAAGTCTGGAACTGGCCCTTAGATCATGTGGTTTATGCACTTAATTTAGAAAATCCTCCTCTTCCTGACTGCCCTCCTGGACAACCTTATTGCTTTCACAGTGCATCATGGGACATAACCTTAGAGGCTGAAAGAAACAAGTCTGACATACTTTCTGACAGTTTTGGTTTTAATTAATAAAAAAAATATGGATGACCTACTCTGAATCACAGGTAATCACATTTGTTACAGGATATGATGATGATCAATTGAATTACCAATAAATATATTCTGCTGTACAGCAGGAGGAAGCAAACATTGAATCAGAATTAATTTGGAAAATAAGCTCCTTAATACAGCTGTGACTGTGAAAGATGGAACATAGAAGGTAGGAAATGTGCAATATACAGTGCTGAACATAATTCATTATGTAATGAAAGCCTGATAAATTATGTTTTGGTAGGTGTATCTGATGGGAAAATATGCATGCAGGAAAATTGTCAGTAGTCTGATAGATGCTGAGTCTTATTGATAGATTCCTGTGCTCAATACTATCATTATTGTGGGGAATTTTTTTTCATCTGAGTTATTTAAATAAATGATTTGCCTGATAACACATTAAAATGGTAATATATTTTTAATGCAGTTTGGAAGTGTTACTGATAAAAATCCCAACAATACATTACACCTCTTCTAAAATATACATTTCCCTTCACTTCTATTTGTTTTAGTTTACATTGGGTCATCGTATTTCACCTGATATCCATCCATGATGAAGTCAATTGGCCATAACCAGGTTACAAACACATCCGTCAAAAAATAACCTAGGAACAACAAAATAAGCCAACAACTCAGTTGCAAAATGTCATTGGAGCTACAATAACATATTTGTGGAAAAGCTACAGTTTAATCTTGTTTGCGAAAATCAGGAAACTAACAAGGAATATTGGAAGGCTGGAGAAAGACTAGAGGGGGAATATAGGAAGGCTGGAGAAAGATTGGAGGGGGCATATTGGAAGCCTGGAGAAAGATTAGAGGATGGGGTATATTGGAAGGCTGGAAAAAGATTAGAGGGGGCATATTGGAAGGCTGGAAAAATGCAAGAGATTTACATTGGAAGGCTGGAGAGAAAGGGGATACATATCTGAAGGCTGTAGAAAGGGTTCATATTGGAAGGCTGGAAATTGGAAATACAAGAGGGGGAATATTAGAAGGCTGAAGAAAACAAGAGAGGCTGGAGAAAGACATGATGGGACATATTGGAAGGCTGGAGAAAGACAAGAGGGAGCATATTGAAAGACAGGAGACAGAAAAGAGGGGTGATTGGAATGCTTGGGACACTATATATAGAGATAAAAAGAGAGCTAATATATATATATATATATATATATATATATAATGACACTCTATCTATAAACTAAAACTCAGAGATATTAGTTAAATACATTTGTGAATATACGATACGTCACAAACAACATACAAGAATTCTCTGTTTTGGTGGTTCTTACTCTCTCTCTCTAAAACTGTCTCTATGAGTCCCTATGTTGAGTCATAGATCATATATTTTTAAATTGAGAGCAAATATATGATAAGCAGCCAGCCACTCACAAGGCTTCTCTGTTATGGTGGTCCTAACTCTATCTCTAATATTGTGCATTCAGAGAGATTACTTACATACAGGGCCGGCGCGACCCGCTCCGCGAGGGGATGCGGTGCATCCCGGCGCCATGCTGGATAGGCGCCGGACATCCCCCGCTCTCTGCTATACAGATTGGCACGCGCAGATAATCTACTTTGCATGCGCAATAGGTCCTTTCGGCCAGATACTCACTTAAGAAGAAGAAGCTTATACCCCTTTCAGATCACCGCCCCGGCAATATCCCGGGTTCACAGACCCCGTTTCACACTGCAGGGCAGACCCAGGAAATTCAGAGACCCGAGTCTGCCCTGTCGTCATCAGACTACGTAATTTGTTTACCGTTGCTCTGGCAACACTTGTTGCCAGGGCAACAGTAAAAAAAATGACACCAATCAAGTGCGTT
>WWET01000565.1:623540-638339 GCA_011038615.1 Limnodynastes dumerilii | reverse complement strand
TTTCTATGTTTCTATGTATGTTTCTATATACTGATATAATGGATTGAAGAACATAATGGATTTTGCAGCTTAGTAAATCTGGCCCAAAGACTGAGTGCTAAAAGGGGATGGACTTACTAATAACTAATAAGCTAATAACCTATACAAGGGCTTTGAAAAACACATCTTTGTTAAAAGCCACATTTAGTAAATCAATTCACGTGCCCGGAGGAGTCTATTAAGAAATAAAAGTGCTCAGTATTAATAGATCTGCTGACGGCGCCATGGAAAAATCTCAGAATGAACATAAAATGTGTACTCTCTGCAGTTCCTCTGATAGGTAAAAATCTAAGCTACAAACCGTACATTTCTCTCTTATGTCCTGTGTAGGTGTCAGCAAGCCTTAAGACATTTTTTCTTTTCTTTGCCAAGTTTTAAAGTTCATGAATCAGCAAAAGTTAAAAATGTTTCTTCTACAAAGTCAGCTTGTTCTTCTTCACAATCTCCAGGTATAAGAGAGAAACTATTCCAGCGTTTCCAGCTTAAAAAGGAATTGCAGTCAACAAAAACAAATTGGGATGGAGGTGATTGGAAGATTGTGCATTATACTTATAATTTACATAAACCCATATCATAAACTATTAATTGCTGGATTTCCTCAAAGCCTTCACACAAATATAAATTTATTGCCGTTCTATAAGAGGATGTGATAGCAGCGTCTGCAACTTTGTGTGTACTGTACGGGCCAGATTTACTAAGCTGTGGGTTTGGAAAAGTGGAGATGTTGCCCATAGCAACCAATCAGATTCTAGCTGACATTCTCTTGTATGTAATAAAAAAATTTGAGCTAGAATCTGAGCTTAGTAAATCTGGCCCTATATGTCCCTTTATTCATAACCCTAAAGGTTCACCCTCAGTTCAAAGGACAAACACTTTACTTAGGGTTAAAATGTAAAAATGTATTAAAGGTAGACTCTTATGGAATATTTAATAGATAAATGAAATTTATGATTCATGTCGGATCATACTACCAGGCTTTATTTACTAACCATCGTAAACATCGCTTTCATGAGGTAAAGGCCGTTTTAAGGTGAAAAAAGTTTTTGGGCCAGATTTACTAAGCTGCAGGTTTGTAAAAGTGGAGATGTCAGATTCTAGCTCTCACTTTCCTATTACATACTAGAAAAATCTGAGGCTATGAGCAACATCTCCAGTTTTACAAACCCACAGCTTAGTAAATCTAGCCATTTGTCTCTGTTCTATGATCGCCATGGGCGATTTTCTGTGGGCACGAATTTTCACAATCTGCGTTGATACTAAATATACCGCTTTCTACGGATGGTGTTAGTAAAAGTATGAAGGCGGTCTCCTCCTATTAATATTAACGAAAATAATTAATAAATAAAACTATTCTATACATTTAAATATATGTTTTGCCCACTGGAATCACCAATGGTGTTCCTAGATCAGATGAAGAAAGCGCACCAATGCGTATTCTGGCGGGCAAAAGAAAAAAAAAAGGAAAGAAAGAGTTAAAAGTCCCCTGCCTGGCGCTATGCGTCTCTCCCTGAAGTTTGAGTCCTGATAAATGCGCAGTGTTTTTACTTTCGAAATTTGAAGTTTTCCAAGTCCCAAGAGATTCATCTCCGAGCGAGACCAACCGATGTTGGGGAATGTCTGGCAGACCATCGCGGGACCTGGCCGGAGGGGTAAGTAATAGTAAATCTGGCTATCGTTGTTGCCTCGCAGCAAGCCAGGAGTGCTTGATTAGCGCTCGCAGCGCTAATATTAGTAAATGAACCCCTAGATTTGATGGGGGCCAAAGAAAGCAGGTAATAAGCCAAATCACATGTAAAACAGTACAACTGAAACAGGCAAAACAACTAAAACACAATTTCAACCCAAACCAGGCGCTTGCCTTACACCTCCAACCTAGCCTCTCACTTAAGTACTCACGAAGCCCGCCCGCCCGCAAAGATGAACCATAATTCAGGCCGGATTATATTGACGGGCCATAGCAAGAATTGTGCCACCTCCACCTGCGCCAACTGTACCAACCAGGAAACACAACCTGCTTTCCGCCATGCTAGTAATCAAGAACCCTAAACATGGAATAAAACACTGGGGTGAAAGTGGATGAAAGTCTTAGGGAAACAGAAACAAAAGAAGCAGCGCTTAGGTAAGAGTAATCTAATAGAAAAATGTTATTAAGATCTAGCAGTAACTGAAATCAAATCGAAACGCTGGTCTAAGAATTAGTTACTTTAGTAAATCAGATAATATGAAAATTGACCGCTAAACAGTGTTAGGATAATTCATAAAAAAATCACAGTAAATATTCATACAAAATGACTAGCTAGCAGGGCTTTATCTCAACCATAGAAGTATATAATCACGGAGATCAATCGAGGAAAGAGAGGTAACAAAGATTGAATAGAATTATGCTGGATAAAATAATGTCCACACAATCATCAGGAGATGTCTCCCATTGCAACCAATCAGATTCTAGATGACATTCTCTAGTACGTAAGTGAGAGCCGGAATCTGATTGGTTTCTATGGGCAACATCTCCATTTTTTTCAAACCCGCATCTTAGTAAATCTGCCCACTAGGATGATATTGAGGTTTTGCAGCATGAAGGAAATGAAGGCTGTCACTGTAAAGTTCCTGAATCACCTGGGTTTTGGAGATCTTGCCTAGTGACCAGACACAGACCTACCTTTTAAATAAGCCATGTACAACAATTGCAACAACTGCAATAACTGTCAGAGAGGAATGATAGGTGATCCCGGGATGCAATGTTAGCGATCATTACTCTTCTCGACTGCACTGAACCAATTTCATGTCTGGGGTATTAGAAACCACTAATTACCAAATGATTTATTGTTGTTAGTGACATTTATGCAACAAATTAGCAAACATTCATCTTTTTAACGGCATACTCCATTTCACAGGGTAAATACATGTCAGACTATTGACTTATATGCTGGTTTTGACTTAATATAGCAACCGCTGTTAAGCTTGAGCAAACATACTTGAGATACAATGACTTACAATGTTACTGATGGCTACATGTCCCAATAAGGATGCCAAACATGTACACTCTATACCAACCTACCAGCAGATCTGACATCTCATCTTTCCTAAGCATCTTTGAAACAATTGTGACTCCTAACACACTGTACAGATATCTGTCTGTGCTGTCAGAAAAGATGGAACGACAGTCGAATCTGCGTACACACTACACGCATTTGTCCGACATTGTACCATCAGTGTTTGCAATTTTTAGGATGTTCATAAAACCAAATCATTCGAAGAGACCTTTGTTATCATTAAAAATGATGATTGTGCGAACACACTTGCTTTTTTTTTGGGAAATGCAGATATGTTGCCCATAGCAACCAATCAGATTATAAATCTCATTTAATGATTGCATACTAGAGAATGTCAGCTAGAATCTGATTGGATGTTATGGCCAACATCTCCACTTTTCCAATCCTGCAGCCTTGTAAATCAGGCCCTTCATCTGGTCTGGAATGATATGATTGACCCGATAACTGCACAAAACCCCAACACCCAATTAAAATGAAATATACTACTAAGCATCTGTGTTTCTCTATACTTTCAGAAAATGACAAGCTTGAGGTGAGAATCTCTGTCTTCACCATTCTTCAAAAGTCACAGGAGGAGACCAACTGCAATGAAAACTAATGAACTATATACAACAGTTACACTGGCCAACCTGTGGCTCTCTATTGGTGAAACTACAGGTCCCAGCATGCTCTGTCAGATATCAGCTATGCCTATGCTCTTAGAGCAGTTTTCAGATTGTAGTAGTTCCGCCACACCAGGCAGCCATTTTGTTAAAGCCAAAGTTTTTTCTAAAGACATTTTAACTTGCAGACAAAAAAATGTATTGAAAACGAATTATCAATGTCAATAAAAAGAGACCAGCTAAAAATGGTGTGTTACTGTTTATATGCAGAACTGGTATATTTGGAGGGATGTTGTTGGCCACTATGATGGACTATTTTGTGACAGACCACCTAGAGGCCAAGGTAACGATGAGCCAGAAATTACGGCAGTGTCCTACTTGACAGCTGCAGCCCTTCAACTCCTGAGGTCCAGAAGATTCCAACACTGACAGGTAAGTTTAACTATCCCATTCCTGCAACCAGGGCCGCCATCGGGGGGGACAGCCGGGACTTGTCCCTAGTACCTTGTACCTAGCTCTGCAGCAGCAGGTATCGGCGGTAGGATTGCTGCTCAGAGCTGCTCAGTAGCAGCCCAATGCACAGGGAAGCTCTTCCCTGCGCACTGGCCCGCTGTTAAAGCAGGTCCGCAGCACCACGCCCCTATGTAACATCACCAATGACGTCACATGGTGGCGGGACCCTGCGGCTGCATCCCGGGCCCCACATTTTCTGACGGCGGCCCTTCCTGCAACCTAACCCTTCCTTCACTATAACCCCCTTCCTTCACTATACCCCTCCATTTTCCCCCCGCCGAACCCTAAACCTCCCCTCCCCACAACCTGACCCCAAACTTCCCCTTCTAGCAGCTTAACAATAACCTTCTGATTCCCAAAGCCTGACCCAAACCTTCTTCCTCTTCTAGCCGCCTAACCCTTACCCTTCCCTCCCCTTCCCTGGCTGCAGCCTAACCCTAATCTTCCTCTTCTAGTTGCCTAACCCTTACCCTTCCCATCCCTCGTTGCAGCCTAACCCTAATCTTCCTTTTCTAGCTGCCTAACCCTTACCCTTCCCTGGCTGCAGCATAACCCTAATCTTCCTCTTCTAGCTGCCTAACCCTTACCCTTCCCTCCCCTTCCCTGGCTGCAGCCTAACTCTAATCTTCCTCTTCTATCTGCCTAACCCTTTCCCTTCCCTGGCTGTAGCCTAACCCTAATCTTCCTCTTCTAGCTGCCTAACCCCTACCCTTCCCTGGCTGCAGCCTAACTCTAATCTCCCTCTTTTAGCTGCCTAACCCTTACCTTTCCCTCCCCTTCCCTGGCTTCAGCCTAACCCTAATCTTCCTCTTCTAGCTGCCTAACCCTTACCCTTCCCTTCCCTTCCCTGGCTGCAGCCTAACCCTAATCTTCCTCTTCTAGCCACCTAACCCTTACCCTTCCCTTCTCTGGCTGCAGCCTAACCCTAATCTTCCTCTTATAGCAGCCAATCCGTAACTGCAAGTGGAACCATACCTTGTCGAAATTGGAACATATATAAAAAAAATATATATAATTTATATAAACAAAAAATGTCTTTCTGAAACAACTGACACTACAGCAACCGCAACGCCGTTTTCAGATGTGTACGTCTCTAGATTAGCGATGTGTGCTGTATTTATGGCAAGAATTATAATAAAAAGCAGAACGTACGCCCACTAACAAAAGTATACATTTGTATCTGATAAGATTTCTCCCCTATTACTGCATCCATCTGTGAAAGAAAACTTTATTTAAACACAGGCTTTTGTGCAAAAACACTTATAGAGCATCACAAAATGGCAAACGCACCATGTGGAGAATTGTTATTTTCTTAACATTTAATCTCTGTTCAGAATGGAACAATATTTGTCCTGTGTCACAACACCAGGGTATTATCAGGTTATTTCAGTTTTCAATCGAAATATAATACAATGTCACTGTGATACCAACTTATTACAAAAGTTTATGTCTGGAGCAAGGCATCTTCAGGAAAACATTTTCCTGTGTAATTATCTTACGTTCAATACTGCAATTTAAATAATAAAAGCAAAGAGCAAAATAATAACACTGTGGAAACCTGCATTGATCAGCAGCCGGTCTTAACAAGATGCTTTACAGAGTAATTGACATATTTTTGTCCTCTGCTACAAAGCGTCAACAGAATAACCCTTGTGTTGCTCTATATATCGGGCTCATCCAGAGTTTGGCCCATGTTCAGAGTACCGGACGTATAACATATACGTCTGGTGTTTAGTGATTTTTACTACTGCGCATGTGTAGTAATTTTTTAACGCAATCAAGGTATTTTTTCTTATGTAGATTGCGTAAATGCAGTCTCAGACCGCATTTATGCAATCTACGTAAGAAAAAGATACGTAGATTACGTTAAAAAATTACTACGCATGCGCAGTAGTAAAAATCACTAAACACCAGACGTATATGTTATACTTAAGGATTCCATGGTCTCTTCAGCATATAATATCGCGGCAGCTTCAGTATCTGAAAAGCTCAGTACATCCCCTTTAACAAGAGGGGCATGTGCCATCCCTGGATAGTCATTCCTCCCTGTCATGTTGGCAAATAGTAGCAAGATTGCAGTGCAGACAAGAGAGATGTGATAATGAAGTAGATATGTTGGTAAAAAAACAAGTCCGGGAGCTCAGTGTAGAATTGAAGATTCAAGTGAAAATGCAGTCCAATAATACAAATAACCAAAAGAACTGGCACTCCGTTTAAATGGATAACTTGCTCCTGGTGCACTTCCCAAAAGGTCAATACAAAAAATACATGCACATAGAAGGCACTCTGGAGACTTCAAACTGTAGAAAAGTACTGTATGGATTTAATCAAGGCTCATAACAGCGGGTAAACGTCCGACGTTTCAATCGTCCTCAGACAATTTTCTTCAAGGCACAAATAGTGAGTATCAAACAAACTGTGAGCCTTCGACCGGCCTCCAAAGTGCTTCGGCCTACCGGGAAATTTCCCGGTAAGGCCTATGACCAATCCGCCACTGCATACCCCTATCTAATTCTTTCTATCTATATCTGCAATACACTGTAAATTAATCCCTCTCCTATCCTATTATTATGTTAAGCTCCCCTCTACTCTAGCCCATACTATTCTATTGGCTATTGTATGCATTCACACCTCATTCACACATTATTTACAACCTATTAACCCCTTATTACCTTCCCTCCCTCCCATTCACACCTTATATACTTTACCTGGCCTTTATCTTCTCCCCCGCTGCTCTGCCGACTCCTGCAATGAAAAAAAACAAGCCCAAAAACCGCAACCCGCGGCCAGCAAAAAAAAGCAGCGACTCAGAAAAAAAACAAGCCCAATTCCGCTTGTTATAAGCGGACATGGCAACTATGTCCACTATAAGTGAATGAGAAAGGGGGCCGGGCTATTGCTGCTGTGAGTGCAGTAGCAGCCCGGATTCCCTGCGCTTCCAACTAAAATCCTGCATCTGATCAGGGGCTGGTGTAAGTGTAATTTAAGCAATTTTCTATGTGCCGATCACGGTACAGCCGCCATTCAGCCGACAGCGGTATCATTGTCAAAATAAAGCCGACCGGACACATCTCCATCCTCCTCATCACTAACCTCTTTACGTTTGTTCAGACAACTGGCAAGAAAGGGATAATCAGAACACAAGAAAGTAACTTGACTTTTCTGGAATGTTTTAAATACCAACTTAGCAGTTTCATCAAGAAGAATTTACACCGAAACCTTTTAGTGGAAATCGTGTTTCCTTATTTATATGTGAAAGACCTGAATGCTTTTAACGCCTAAACAACTTTGCAGCATTGCACCTTACGTACTAAATTTAATGAGTGTTTCCTGTATTTATTTACATTTTTATATCTGTGACTCAAGGTCTGACCTGCAGAACAGCACATCTAAAATAAAAGCTTATCAGT
Source organism: Limnodynastes dumerilii (assembly GCA_011038615.1). Classification (NCBI taxonomy): domain Eukaryota; kingdom Metazoa; phylum Chordata; class Amphibia; order Anura; family Limnodynastidae; genus Limnodynastes; species Limnodynastes dumerilii. The sequence goes on along the minus strand of WWET01000565.1, from coordinate 630,722 downwards.
GATAGATATACTATAAGATTTATGATATATCCGAAATGGAATTGGGTAACAATTACAGCTTCAGATGCTATTTTTTTTAGTCTGCAATCACTGAAATGACAAGATAAATAAAAGTAATGTTAACATAAAACCAGTTTTCCAACCTAAACACAGTTCTATCAAATAAAAAAAATGTTCTCAATTTAAATTTTGTCTAGAAGAATGCCAAATGGGTTTAATAAAGGAATATCTGATCGGCAATTAAAGTTGATTTCAGACTTTTCTTAATTTTAATTAATAGGTGTTGTGTAATTTCCTTTGGGTTTAGTTGTGTGTCTTTTTCATTAAAAGTAGAATTTTATATAACCTAACATTATAATAAATACCTTATTTTTCGTCTAATTAAATTGAGGATAGAAAGAGTTTTATCATTGCTCTAATCCAGTATTTAATATCAACATTAATTTAATGGTTTGATCTTAATGACTTGTATTAATATTTCTGGACTGGATCCAGACTTACAATGCCGTTGCGCTTGAAACCGAGCAAAGTGGCAGCGGGGGGATGAGTTCCCTGGAATGAAAAGTATATTTCCAACAGCTGAAAGCTCATTTTTAGCTGTCTGTGTTTTGAAAATATACCTAATTAGAAGATTTTCCTAATGAATGGGTGAATATGCCGAATTTATTTTTCTTATTGTTAGGCTACAGGGAGAGGAGTCTTAGGGCTAAGCTGCGGGGAAGGGAGTCTTAGGGTTAAGCTGCGGGGAAGGGAGTCTTAGGGTTATGCTGCGGGGAAGGGAGTCTTAGGGTCAGGCTGCGGTGAGTGGAGTCTTAAGTTTAGGGTGCAGGGAAGAGTGTCTAAGGGTCAGGCTGCCGAGAAGGGAGTCTTAGGGTTAGGCTGTGGGGAAAGGAGTCTTAGGGTTAGGCTGTGGGGAGGGGAGTCTTAGGTCACTCTGCGGGAAAGGGAGTCTAAGGGACAGGCTGAGGGGAAGGGAGGGTTAGGGTAATGGAAGGGGAGGGTTAGGGTAAGAATTAGGATGGGGCTTGGGGTTGGATATATAATAACCAGTTGCCACGGTGGATTCGTTCTGGGGATCTTCGATTGCTTGTCCTCGGCAGGGCAGGAGTAATCGATTACAGAGCCAATTCTAAATTCTACCCACTAACCCACACTCAGCGGGGATCTACTGCTGGATTCCTGATAGGTCCAGCCATTTGTACGGGTGAGGGGAGACTACTCAAAGACCTTTATTTGCTACTAAGCTACTCATGCTACAGGTAGACTAGGTTTACTTTCCTGTTGTCCTACATCCCCCTCCCCCACCTATTGTCTCCTGTTTGTTTCCAGAGAGTGAGTGCAGTAACCGGGAATCAGAGCATTTATTATGTGCAGACGTGAGCGGCAGATCTTGTGAAGGTCGGAGAGAGCAATCTGGGATACTGTATATAGAGAGAAGTGAAAATATGAATTGTATGTAATATACAAAGTAAAATTGGTTTATTAAGGTAATAAAATTGGCACATCCACAGTTATATCAAACTGGTCTTTACACCATCAAGAAATACTCTTAATAAAATGAGTATGAAATATTTTTGTCCATATTGAGGTCCATACAATGTATTTGCCATTTAAATTTAAGTTTTAAAGTTTAAGTTCAATATTCATGTAATCTCCATGGACTTAAGGTTATCACTATGAAATAAACTATAAGTTTACAATGCTAGGTATTACAAATTGTAGATATTTTATGTTTACAATGTTCGGTATTACAAGGGGTAGATATTTTTTATGTTTACAATGCTCGGTATTACAAGTGATAGATATTTTTTATGTTTACAATGCTCAGTATTACAAGTGATAGATATTTTTTTATGTTTACAATGTTCGGTATTACAAGGGGTAGATATTTTTTATGTTTACAATGCTCGGTATTACAAGGGGTAGATATTTTTTATGTTTACAATGCTCGGTATTACAAGTGGTAGATATTTTTACGTTTCAATGCTCGGTATTACAAGTGGTAGATATTTTTAAGTTTACAATGCTCGGTATTACAAGTGATAAATATTTTTTATGTTTACAATGTTCGGTATTACAAGGGGTAGATATTTTTATGTTTACAATGCTAGGTTTTATAAGTTGTAAATATTTTTATGTTTACAATGCTCGGTATTACAAGTGGTAGATATTTTTATGTTTACAATGCTCGGTATTACAAGTGATAGATATTTTTTATGTTTACAATGCTCAGTATTACAAGTGATAGATATTTTTTATGTTTACAATGCTCAGTATTACAAGTGATAGATATTTTTTATGTTTACAATGCTCAGTATTACAAGTGATAGATATTTTTTATGTTTACAATGCTCAGTATTACAAGTGATAGATATTTTTTATGTTTACAATGCTCGGTATTACAAGTGATAGATATTTTTTATGTTTACAATGCTCGGTATTACAAGTGATAGATATTTTTTATGTTTACAATGCTCGGTATTACAAGTTGTAGATATTTTATGTTTACAGTGCTCGTAATTACAAGTGGTAGATATTTTTTATGTTTACAATGCTCGGTATTACAAGTGGTAGATATTTTTATGTTTACAATGCTAGGTTTTATAAGTGTTAAATATTTTTATGTTTACAATGTTAGGTATTATAAGGGGTAGATATTTTTATATTTACAATGCTTGGTATTATAAGTGGTATATATTTTTATATTTACAATGCTAGGTATTACAAGGGGTAGATATTTTTATGTTTACAATGCTCGGTATTACAAGTGCACTCTGCAAATGCAGGGAAAAAGAATGTGGTTGGAAGGGTTAAAAACTGTTACCAATAAAATGGAAGCTTCAGTTGTAGTGTTAATTTTACAGAACAATATTGGATATTATTATTGTTTTTTTATGTACTCACACAAAACACTAGCAGCGATTCCAGTTCTGATATATTTTCCTGAACAACAATCAAGATCTGGGGTACTAAATAAGCTTCTGAATGAGTGCCCCTTCCGACTTAGACATAACCTGCAGTAGGTGCAAATTTTCCAACTCAAAATAACCATTGTTATATCCTTGTTCTAACCAGTATCACGGGTACTTGCCTTGGCCATGCCCTTACTGTATATATGCTTTGATGCCCCTCTCATATGTTTGGGAAGGGGATAAGTTAATCAACTGCCCACACCCCCTGTTCCGAGACCCCCTTCTAGGTATAATGTTACAAGATTCAAACAATAAACCACACCGTTTAAAATAGCGGCCAGAAAACCAAAAAATTACATTATTAAGAAATTTAAGCATAAACTAGTTTTGTTTTCTTTATTCTTATTGATGTCATTGGTGTTTTTGTTTGTTTGGAAGGTAGAACAGAGACATTACTAAGACTTTCAAGTAAATTGCTGTCACAAAGTTTGAGATAAGAGAGGTAACTGCACATTTTGATAAGAGGAATGAAAAACGGTTTAGGCTGTGCTTCTTTTTAGTTCATAGTACTACTTTCTTATTTTCACATCAAACAGACAAACTAGTGATAAGGTTGAGTAGTTATCTCCAAAATGTTATGTTTTCTTGACTTCCCAACTCAAGTTCTTGAAGACTCCTTGAGAGACAACTTTTTAGAATGTTGTATTCCATTAGAAAAAAAATCAGATTGGTGCAGTAAAAATAAGTCAAAATACAAAACTCAATTACTTTTATATTTTTCATGCTCATAGTTTCATGATCTGAGTATCTCTGCTATGTTGTGTGGACACCAAAAATAAATATAAACTATTAAGTAAATATTGAAAATTGAACCCAGTATAATCTGTGCATGGATAAGAATATCGGGAAAACGCAACTATTAACATACACTTGCATGTGAGTGCACGCAACAGCGTATATTTGTGGGCATTTTAATCTTATGAATATACTTCATACCTCCATAGGAGGTTCCAATCAGCAATTATTCGCAGAGCTTTGCCAAAATGTTATAATATTGTCATGTTTAGATTTATAGTGTAGCTTTTTATGTTGTATTAGCGATGCTATATTTTAATAAAAGATCTCATGTAGCGTGCACAATTTATAGACATAGATAATATGTAATATTAAATGTGCAGAGTTAGTTAGTTTGTTGGACCCTGCTGGGACCACCTGTACGTTATGCTGATTGACCTCCGGATGTGAGACAAAGGAAACACTAGGATCCAATGATGCGCACAGAATCTGAGATGACCACGAGGATTCACCTTTGAAGAAGACAGAAGACCTTCCTTCGATCTTACCTGTTAAAAGGACAATGCCAGGCTCTAAAGGCCAGAGGCGTTTGTATTGAAACTCATGCTAGCACTAGTCTGCTCTTCTGTTTGGTGTGGTTAGTACTATGAATAACCCTCCCTTTCCAATTCGGATTAAATCTTTTTTGTAGGTTGGACCGTATTTGCGATTGGATTGGCCTGCGATTATTTGAGGTATGTGCATTTCCGCATTGCGTTACGAATCCCACAATTGCCACCAGCCTGCGATTGGTAAAATATAGTGCTGGTGGCCTTGATTCACACCAAGAAATCAAGAAATCTAATTAATATGATAACCGGGCAGCTGCGTCGCTTCCAACTGCGGCACTCTACCTATGTTTTCCAATGCACCTTGGTTGCTGCCCTCCTACTGAGCAGATCTGTGGTGTCATTAATAAATAAAATGGACAATTTTGGGGTCACTACTGCAGCAGCTCCTCCCTTCAGCCATTGTGGGCTCAGATGTGCCTCGCAAGCCTTCAGAGACCATACTGGTCACCAGGGCCGCCATTAGGGGGGGACAACAGGGACTACTGCCCCGAACCTGATGGGGGCCCGCCGATACTTACCTAGCTCTATAGGATATCGCCGATACTTGCTGTTCAGAGCTATTTAGTATCCGGCCAATGCACAGGTAAGTGCTTCCCTGCGCACCAGCCCGCTGCTAAAGCATGTCTGTCGGGCCCTGCCTCCTATGTGATGTCATCAATGACATCACATAGGGGGCGGGGCGGCAGTTGTGTCCCGGGCCCCGCATGTGATGACGGAGGCCCTGCGGGTCACACCAACGCATGGCTGGTCATGCCCACTCCAAAGGGCCCTTCAAGTCCCTGGCCCATGTGGCCCTTAATCCGGCCCTTACCACTTGATTATCAGATATGTGGATCCAGCCCATTCTCTGTGAGCATTTCACTTGTTGGGGATGATTTCTGTACATTCATGACCATAAAGCTTTTTTTCCTTAAACAACTTTTTGCTCTAAGGTAAAAGAAATTTTCAACTTTAAATGTAGTAGCGTTCCATTCTAAGATGTGGTCTTACATAATATCTCAAACCGCTTCATGCATCTCTATGTGATCCAGGAATATATCCTTTTCATTAGACTTTCTGTAAGTCTCCGGATAGAAGCACAAGTGTGCACTGCAATATGTGTTTTATTGAGTAAGTTGAGGAATATTGAATCTCCCATTATGCTGGTCCGCAGTGCTTCTATCTTGTATCTCCTATCTTGGATTTCAGGCTTGTTTTAAGCATAGTTCCTTCTTTATACATTTATTCTGCTACATAAATCAGTTTCCATCCCAAGCTATTTCCTGTTCTCTTGTATTAAATCACCCTCCTTCTGAATGTCATGTGTTTGTCATTTTATCGTAATGTTGGATGCATTTTCCATTAGTGTCCTCTGTTTATAAATCTTGCAGTGACATCTGATTTCTGGTGCCTTTGCAGTTACATTTGCTTTTCATGTTTTAACACCCGTGCTTAGTATGAGTCTTCTACATTGGCATCTAAGATCCGGTGGAAGTCCCTGGTCCGATGGTCTGCCTTTAGAAATAGAGACAGACGAAAGTTTATTGTCAGCTGTCTCTATTTCGAATGGCAGTCATTTTGTATTTTTTTTATGAATAGCATACTCACCCATTCATTTTCACCACAGATCCGCCGCTAGCTCCGGAGAGGTGAGTAACCTAGGGAGGGATTAGGGTTAGGCTAAGGTTAGGCTAGGGAGAAGGGAAGGTTAGGGTCAGGCTGCGGGCAAGGGAGGGTTAGGGTCAGGCTACATTGATGGGAGGGTTAAGGTAATGGAAGTGGAGGGTTAAGGTTAGAATTATGGAAAGGGTTAAGGTAGTTTTATACTTACCTATCGGCACAACATGTTATGTGCGATTGATTTTTATGTCTCAGCAAGGCATAAGCAATATCCCAGTCAGTTCGGTACTGGCTTGGAGAGAATGGCCCTATCGAAATAGGGCCATTCTAAGCGGAAACCCCCACACCCCTGTGATCTCCATCTTATTTGCTGTTTACCATTGCTATATTTTGTAGTCTAGCATTAAGGTTACTGCACTTGATCCTGCTCAGAGGTGACAAAGGTCATGTCTAAGTCCTGGGCAGTACATTAGTAAAAAAAATTCAACCTGGAAAGTCATTAAATCGCTGCTGCTGTTTAAAGTTATTACCAATGTTGAAAAAAAAAATGTTTTAAATAAAATTTGAAAAAAGCATATTTATATTTATTCATCTATTACGGTGTGTATATATCAGCTAAACTGGGCGCTTCTGGATAACATGCAGCCCACACCACTTTTCTTTACACATTTACACCATGCACCTGGATCGCTGTTTCTTCTAGAAAATGGTAACTTGGCAACAGAAGGTTGACAGCTTTGAGAAAGGACACAAATGCCCAAAACGCGTCAGAGGTAGTCTCTGTGCTTTGTGTTTCCAGTCACCAGTGTTCACCGCACTTACAGGACTCTCTTCCAATCGGCTGTCTAGGAGCTCCCCCAGCCACCTGTTTGCACTGCACGGTACGGAGCACGATTACTTTGTTACTTGTTACTTTTCTTGTCTTTAAGATATATTTTTATGTCTTCATGATATTTAATGAACAAACCCGTTGTCATATTTTTATCCCTGCTCGATGAGCTCTTTTACATAGGCCTAATAAGCTTTTTCATTGAATCTTCAATAATCCACCATATCCACTATGTTTATTACCTTAAAGGGAATTCATTTACTTTTATTTGTGACACTTGTCTGATGCAGTTCTTATCTCAGGTCCCATTTCTTCTTTTTCTAGTTTTTAGAGGTGTAGGGCCCTCTATGGACTAAGACAAGCTGCAGACCCTTTTTAGCACAGTCTCCTCTAGAAACTTCTCATTTAAATTCTTGCCCCCCCCCCCCCAACAACT
>WWET01000565.1:599315-611915 GCA_011038615.1 Limnodynastes dumerilii | reverse complement strand
CAGCCTGACCCTAAGACTCCCTTCCCCACAGCCTGACCCTAAGACTCCCCTCCCTGCATCCTAACCTTAAGACTCCCCTCCCCACAGCCTGACCCTAAGACTCCCCTCCCCGCAGCCTAACCCTAAGACTTCTTTCCCCACAGCCTAAATCGAAAACTCTGCTACCCACAGACTGACCCTAACCCTCACCTTCCATGACTCTAACTCTAACCATCCCCTTTCATGACCCTAACCCTTACCTTCTCTCCCCCAGAGCCTAACCTAAATCTAAATATTCCCCGGTTACTCACCTCTCCAGTGGAGTCTGCGCTAGCTGCTACGGATCCCTTGTCTTCCAAAAAATGAATGGAACTCTTAAAACCAGCCCACACTCCATAATCTACATGGCCCCCTCCCACCCCTGTCCACCTTTAGATCCGTATCGTAATATCTGTTGCACACATAAGCAGATGTTACCATGAGACCTACTTACACAAAAGGCTTGAAATCTGGGGTCTTTGTCAGTCTGAATCTTGCCTTTGGTTATTATAATGAATTTTGCTTTTTTTTTTTAAATACTTCCCTTCAATACATGTATACAGGGTGCAAAGCAGCAAATACAGTGGGGTTGGCACTGAAAAATTTAAGTACACAAAATCCATGGAAAAACTGTGAATATCCTTGAACATTAGGACATTGGTCATCTATGATATATAAGCGTAAGATTATGCTATCGCCATATATTTGTTTGTATGTCATATCTTTCAGGTAGTATGATGAATTATGATGACTTATCTGTGTACCAGTAACAACAATGCACAAGCTAGTCAGTGTAACACTTGTTCTGGTTACTGAATCCATCTTTAAGCCCTTTATTTGATCTTGAGAAAAATATCTGAGTCTACGGCTTCTAATAAACTTCCCCTAAGGTTTATTGAAGAACCCAACGTCTGGTGAATGTCAGTTATTGTACAGTTAGTTCAAAGTCCGAGCTTAAATCCAATTATTTACCAACCAAGTCCCTGGTGATATTTTTGTGTTTCGATACTGTTAAGCTGTAAGAGACAGTATGCATCTGAGAGAAGAAAAATACCCAAAGGATGGCTACTAGGTACAGTGTATCAAAACAATATGGTGAGCGGAAAGTTTTTATATACTTTACATGTGTATTTTGTAATAATAAATAAATTGTAATATTAATTCAATATAATAATATTTATTTTGCATGTTTCATTTAAGAGAATCCAGAATTTCTGAATCCAACCGAATTTTTGGCACCTCTGCTGAATTCATATACTCCTGCTCAGCGCAAATTTAAATGAAGCACATACAGCTATCGGTATTGATGAGTGAGGATGCCCTTTGGCAGATGAGGCATATGTAACCCAATAATTCCTATCAGTGAAGTCCAAAATTAAGCACACTCCTCCCTGATATCCAGAAGGAACGGTCTCTAGAGTGAGCCGGCAGAAATCTCTACGAATAGCCTAATCTTGGAAATTAGGTTCATATATACTGCATACAGAGAGACAAAAATATCCCAGCGCTAAATATGCATACATTAAAATTTACCAATATTGAGATATAAGCGACTAATTACCGAGCAGTGGTAAAATTAGTAAATATTTAATAAACCTAAAAAACACACTAAAAAGACAAAAGTACAATAATGAAAAAAAAAAATTGTGCTCAGCTGGATAAGTATGGTATACCAAACAATTGCTATAGGTGCTAGAATACAAATGTAAACAGATATACTACAATATGTACACTGAAAACATCTGAAAAAGAGAGAGGTGGGTTTACATATGGTGCCAGATCCTAAGCTAAGTACGCTAGCCGATGGCATAAAATCGCCCATAAGTATTTACTGCGCATGTGCGTGGTAGATGTTACGCCACGTAACTCCTAACGTACGTACCATCAGCGTAAATACGAATGAAGGGGTGGGGGCATCAATATGACACCCGAAATTACGCTTTGGAGGTGGATGGAGGCATTTAAATCGGACAGTATTGGCTGGGTTTGGCGGTGACTTAGGTAAATCCATTAGGTACGCTAGGAAAAGTTAAGGTAGGGTTTGGGCAGCGTAAAATGACCAAAGTACGTACGAGCGAGGGAGTGCATAGGAGAGTGCATAGAAATGATGCTAGTATAAATACGCTACGCGTTCTAACATAACTAGACTGTAGGTCTGGATCTACCCCATGATGTGATCAGTGGTGACCACACTGCAGGTATAGAGATGGGAGATTTGACTAGCTAAACTCCAAGCCAAGCTTACCATAGGGTGACGGTAATCTGGCTATGATGATCGGCCCTATATCATAAATTAATATTCCAGTACCATCTTCCCGCTGATATAGTTCAGAGATAATGTTTACTCTGATTCTCTGGTAAGCTTTTTATAGTGCTTGAAGAGCTTTTGGTAAGACAGACATCCTGTCCACCAAAAATGGAGCCCATATAATGGGGTTTATTTACGAAGATCATTTTCCCGCAGTAATGCTCATTTTCATGTGAAACCAGGCATTATTGCAGGAAAATTAAATTAATCATATTTACAAATCATGGGTCGCCATGGAAAACCACCGGTTCCATGGCGACCCATGTAAATATCACTTCTACTCGTCGGCCCATTCTTTTCGTTGTGGGCCGGCGCTTCATTATATTTACAAAGCCTGGGAGCGAAGTTTTACACTCCGCTCCCAGCGTAAAACTGACACCAGCTCAGGCTGGCAGCAGGGGTAAGTATTCCAGCGATGTCCCTATATACCCCTCTTTTCCTCCCCCTAGTAGCTGTTATTAGGGGGAGGAAAAGTGTGGTATGTATGGGTAGACTGCTGGAAAAAACCTATATGTCCTATTTTTTTTTTTCAATTATATTTTAAAATAATAAATAAATACATTTAAAATATTGATAATTGTAAAAAAATAAAATAAAAGAGAAAAAGCTGAACTTACCCGGGAGACGTGTTTCCAGCTATGAAGATTTCAGAGTCCCGATATTTTTTTCATACTGGGACTTGAAATTTTCAAAGTCCCGTATAGGAGTCTCTGCACATGTGCAGGAGTATGATTGAAATGTCCTGCGATGAGCTGAGAGATCATCGTGGGACCTCGCAGGAGGGATAAGTATTAGTAAATTTAATTAAAGTAAAGCTGCCAGGCTCACTGCGAGGAGAAGCGAGACTGGATCAGCGTTGTTCATTAAAAAACATTAAGGTAAGTAAATAGACCCCAATGTGCTTAACTTGAGTATGAAAATCTAGAGAATCTGTTTTCTGGAAGTGCCAACATTTTGTTTAGTTGGTGTTAAGCCACAACCCCACATATTTTTTATTTTTTTTTATTTTTGAGAGCCAGTTGAACACTGCACAATCATACGGCATATTTCAAAAACATTTGTGAGCTGTAAATATTTCCAATCTCCAAATCACCAGATGGAAAATAAAGACTTTTGGCTCGGAAAACCACACACACAGTTTGTTTTAGTATGTAAACTACTGTTCACGAAAGCTCTCCCTTATGACTTGCTTTTGTTTTCCTTTACTTAGTTTTTTGCACAAATATAAAATGAACATAGTGTGATCTAACATAACACCAAAGTCTGAAAGGAAAGCGGTGCTGTCTTTTTTTTTTCAAAGATTGTATGATAGACATTTCTGTTACAGATAGAAGGTTCTGATCCTGAGAAAATCTGTTACACTTTATTTCATCAACACGGGATTCATCAGCAACACAGCCGAGAGAACAAAGAAGGAGATAAAGGAGAATGAAATAGGTAAGTTCATTGTGTCCTGTAGGCAGAAAATAGCATATTGGGAACAGGAATGTGATGGGGTGAAAGTTTTGTGTATTGTTACTATAGTATATTTGATGTGTACCTGACATTTTATATTCTTTGTTCTTAACAAAATAAAAAAAAACATTATAATGATAATTTAATGGAAATATTCTTTACAACCATACAAAGTCTTGTGAAAGATACTTGTATGCGTGGTACATAATAAAATGTACTACACATGTATTGTATTTGAATAAAAAAACTTGCCCTCTACACCAAGCATAGTTCAACACTTGGGGCCAGATTTACTAAGCTGCGAGAAAGGAAAAGTGGAGAGGTTTCCCATAGCAACCAATCAGATTCTAGCTCTCACATTCCTATTACATGATAGAAAATGTCAGCTAGAATCAATCTGATTGGCTGTTATGGGCAACATCTCCATATCCTTTCCCGCACAACTCCCAGCATCCTCCAACAGCATAGGCCTAACTGATAAATGTCATAGCATGATGGGACTTGTAGTCTCACAACACTTAAATTGAATGACTAAGGTTGCTGTGTTACATCTACGCCTCTACTGTACACTACATTCAGTGCCATGTTAACAGTCTCTTTATATTTCAGACAAACAAGGAATGAAAGGTACAGAGTCTGCATAAATGCCAGGCTTGGTCTTTCCATCAACAGGACAGGGTTTAAAATATTTCAATAGATAGTATTTGGGACAGAATTGTTAGCTAGGAAGATGGAAACGCAGGAAACCAGATGTGAATCCTCTTAGAGTTAGGACTGATTCACAAGTAGGAGTGCCTGTTAGTGTTATGTTATGTTATGTTATGTTAGTAATCTAACATATGCACGGGAAACGTTAAGGTAGCCCTCGACCACTTATAAGTCGAAGAACCATATTGTTTGCTGTGAGCCCACAAATGCTGCATATTTTTAATCAATGGAGATGTCTTTTTAAATTAAAATCTTACGCTTCTTTCACATTTTGTGCTAGACTTTAACCATGTAAAGTTGCCATTAATTGTGTATAATTCGAGGTTTATTTTGTAACTAATTAACTTGAAAATTTAAAAACAAACACAATTACATTTACCTCTATATAACTAGAGTGGTTGTTTGTTTTGGTTTTTATTTATTTAAATATTCTTTTGTAAATGCTTTATGAAACTTCCTATTTGTAGTTCATTATTTTTATAACTTCGAGCAGTATCTGTGTTTTTTGTTTTTTGTTTTTTTTAAAGTATGTCATGTTTATTTTAATTTTGTGGTTAACCGGGTTCTTTCTTTTCTCTGAATCGGCATTGCGGATTTTTCACGTGTGTATATTTCATATTTAATATTCAAGTTTTAGTCTTGAGTGTGAACACGGTCCTTTGTGCTTTATGTATAGATTGAGACTTTTAATCAATGTACAAAATATATGCTTCACTAGTTTTCCACCTGATACATTATAGGTTTGATTATGTGGTCCTTAGTTACAAAGGACCCGATTCACAGTCAAGAGTGAGTTAGGTGCGGCCGTATCCGCAGAGCCGGATTGAGGGCCATGTGGGTCTGGGGTTGAAAATTATCAAGGGCCCGCACTATGCAGCAGGCTTTGGAAGAGGATGTCAGTCTCTGACATTCATCCTTATGCGCTACAGTGTGTGGAGGCCTATTTTTAGATGGAGGCCTGGGACTGTGGTCCCATTAGCTCCTTTGTTAATCTGTCCCTGTGTATCCGCACCTAACCCACCTGTCCTGACCCTCAATCCGCCCCATTTTTTAGGATCTTTGAACCGTATTCAGACTTCCCTCGGCGATCAGGCCACAAATATACGCAACTAAGTGGCCTGGTCACTCCCCTCGCAAACTCCGGCCGGACCTAAACTTAGACCAGCATTGACTTGCCCTATCTGGCCGCAGAAACTTCCAGCCTGTATTAGTTGTGTATATTTACGGCCCTAATCCCGTAAGCACGCCCACTTTCCCTCATCTCAATGCCTCTCCCCGCCCATTTCTATGCAAATCCTTAGGTGCGTATATTTCCACCGCACTTAGGGTCGGATTCTTCCCCGTCCGATTCATAAGTCCAACCCATAGCTATTTCCGACCTTAACTTCAACGTAGACTGCGTATCACTATTACTACGCATGCGCAGTTGCTGGAAAATCGATCCAATCCTAAATATACGCACGGAACTCTCGTTAATTTCGGATCTCTGAATACGGCCCTTTATGACTAATCTACATCCCTCTCCCTAACCACTTCTTCCCAAATCCTCCCCTAGGCTGCCTTTACACACCTCCTTCTACTTAACCTGCTAAGTGAAGGCTTTATAGACCGCACATAGTCAATATATGTAGTTAAGCGGTACATAGATTGTATAAATGACCTACTACGCATGCAAAGCCGCAGCTTAAGTGTGAATCCAGTCCAAAACCTTTAAGCTGGGTACATACTGAGGCTTTTTCTGCCAAACATCATGCAGGTCATACAATCAAATCAGTCTCACCAGATAACTTACCAGTATGTGCTGTGCAACAATGCTGCAGAATTGTCTGAAACAGCATCTGATCATTTGATTGCAGTGGCGCACCCAGGGGGGGTTTCTGGTTGCCCAGAAACCCCCTAGATTGAAAAATGAAAAGAAATATAAAAAAATTAGCAAAAAAAGGTTAAATTTAAAAAGGGGGCGTCACAATCTACACTGCAATGCTTCCCATTCATATTTTTGCATAGCGCCACCTTGTGGTCCACTATATCATTGCAGGAAAGATTTACTTGAACAATTTGTGAAACTAGAAAGACGTGTGTACATAGTTAAGCAGGTAAGGACACAGTTAAGCAAGTAAGGGCTTTAATCATTACTACCTATCTGACAAGATGTCGATTTGGCAGTAAAAACTTTAGTATTTACCCAGCTTTAGTTTATTAGCAGCTATATATCAGCATTTATAGTTGTCTTTTTGGATCAGCTTGTCATGTAATTTTCAGTTGACTGAAATATTTTTCCTGTGTTTATAGTTATTTGTCCCAGAACAACATATTTACTGACTGTGATACAATATTTTTTATAGAAGCTTCAAAACTTAATGACGGCCAATCAAAATGCATCATATAGTGCAGCGTGTGGATCTGAAGACAGCCTGAGTGATCATTAGCTGTAATGGCCCCATAGAGGTGCACTGGGTCGGTAGAATAACTGTGTTAAAACATAAGGGGCTGGATCCAGAACAACGTCCATCGCCCATAATATGTTTCACAGATGCCGAAAATAGCTAATGCGCATGCGTGCTAACTAATTCACGTAATCTACGTATCATTTCGTTACGAAGATTGCGTAAATGCGGTCTTTAAATTCCCTCTGTGATTTTTATGGGCGACGGACGTTGTTCTGGATCCAGCCCAAGGTACTTATAACAATAACAAACTGTGTATTCAACATTAACAGAAACAAATATGTTTATATATGTAGAAGAACTCCTTAGACATTAAGAAAATATCCCAATATATAAATGATATTTATATGGACTTTCCTGATTGGTCCTTCAAAATATTAGATATTGAGGGGAGCCTCACCAGAGCACAGGGCCTTAACGCCAGTACTGATCCTTATTAAGCCAAACATTACTGACATTACAAACATTATGATGGTCAGCACTGTGTCTTGTTTTTTTATAATGTGAAAGTTTTGAGGGTTTGTTTTTTTTTTGTAGTTCCGCTAGAATTTATAGAAAAAAAAAAAGTTTAAGGTAAAGTCAATCGAGAAAAAAATAAATTTTCAAAACAAAAAAGTTGTAGAATATTCTACTTCTGAAGAATTCCCCTTAAACATTCTCTCTGTGATTTTCCGGTCTCTGGGCTGGTGCATTATTATAAAGAACAAAAGACAGGTCCGGTGCTCCCTACACACATTATATAACACTATGGGCCAGATTTACTAAGCTGCAGGGTTTGGAAAAGTGGAGATGGTGCCCATAGCAACAAATCAGATTCTAGATGTCATTCTCTAGTATGTAATAGGAAAATGAGAGCTGGAATCTGATTGGTTGCTATGGGCAACATCTCCACTTTTCCAAACCCCGCAACTTAGTAACTCCGGCCCCTGAACTTGACCGTGTATAAACATTTTAGTTTTCAAATGCTCTATTCAGAATCAGTATAGCAAAGCCTTCTCTCAATTACGGAACTATAAGAGTATTATAAGAATTATAGATCTGACCTGTACAAGCACCAGATCAAGGAGGGGACTCCCAAGGATGATTTTTCCCCAGGCCCCTCAACTACTAGGGGCAGCACCGATAATGATCCCAGTAATGTATTTCTGTTAAAAGCGTAGCTTCGAAAAAAAGCCAAAGTAGGAAGTTTTTTTAATAAATACTTTTTTATGGATTGAGTTGATTGATGGAAAAAGTTAAATCTGTGCTTTCTATTATTTTTTTATTTATAAAAATATGAATTCTCTCTCCGTCAATAGCGTTGAAAAAAATACTTGTCTCTGAAGCTAAGCAGACACTCTCACGACCACAATTTAACCTTAAAATGCTTAGGTTAGCTTTAGATGCATGTACAAAGTGACTTTCCTTTTGAAACCATATTATTGTAGGTTTCCATTAATACTCAGATCTAAAATCTAAATAACTTTCATGATGGAAACACAAATAAAAAAAAAATATTATAAAATTGGCCTTGATTGGATTTGGCATTAAAAGACTTCTTGTAATGGAAGTGTACTTACATAACCATTTTTCTATTGAAATTACAAATATATTTAATAGTATAAATAAAAGTGCACACATTGACATTGAAAATGAAAAAGATCAATAAACTGAAATACTGGATATATTTCATTAGCTTAGAAATATTTTTGGCTCTTTAGGCGTTACATTCTTGAATAATAAAACTATTCTGGTGATAACTCCAATTCTGCACCACGCATGCCTGTTTCCATGGTTACAATGATTTTCTTACCAGTGTCTTCCATAATGAGTCCTGTGTTTGCTTATTATTCCCCATTGCAGTTAATATTCTGTGATGATATGGAAATAAAAATGGAATGTAGGACTTTTGGTCCTGACTCACACTTAATAACGTGCTTAAAAATATGCAGGCCATGTGCATATCTTGGCGATTTTCTGCGATTTACGCATGTGCAATAAAGATATTGGACCGAATTCACACTTAAGAATTCTTATGATTTGCGTATATTTAAGAACGGATGCACTGCGCATACGTAGTAACTGTTACACTCCGTAGTAGTTGCACTGGCAGGATCTAGTACTGCCTGTGGGCAGCTTCCTTATAGTATACTAATAGTTAGGAGTACAGCCTGCTTATCCTCCAGTGCAACATCTCTCCTAATACCCTGCCTATGGTTTCCTATTAGTATACTTATTATTTTAGGGAAGTTATATTCTTGTCTGCATTACTGTTATTAAAATTACAAATATATTTAATAGTATAAATAAAAGTGCACACATTGACATTTAAAATGAAAAAGATCAATAAACTGAAATACTGGATATATTTCATTAGCTTAGAAATATTTTTGGCTCTTTAGGCGTTAAATTCTTGAATAATAAAACTATTCTGGTGATAACTCCAATTCTGCACTACACATGTCTGTTTCCATGGTTACAATTATTTTCTTACCAGTGTCTTCCATTATGAGTCCTGTGTTTGCTTATTATTCCCCTTTGCAGTTAATATTCTGTGATGATATGGAAATAAAAATGGAATGTAGGAATTTTGGTCCTGACACACTTTATAACGTACCTAAAAATACGCAGGCCATGTGCGTATCTTGGCGATTTTCTGCGATTTACGCATGTGCAATAAAGATGTTGGACCTGATTCACACTTAAGAATTCTTATGATTTTAGGTGCGTATATTTAAGAACGGATGCACTGCGCATGCGTAGTAACTTTTATACGCTATTTGAATTGGACTAAAGTTCGAAAATTCCGTGCTTATATACTACGAACTTAAACTCTCTCGGTTCGTAGTAACATACGCAGAAATGGCCGTCCCATGCATAATGAACTCGGCAGATACGAAGATTTGGATGGAGAGAGGCATTTAAATGACCAAATGAAGTTCCTAAGTAGTCGCCCTACGCATTCAAATGCAATCCTACAGTTAAGGCAGCCCTATGTCACTCATAAGTCACATAAGAACCCGAAAACCAGCGGCGTACCGAGGGAGTTTCATTGCTATTAGTTGCGTATATTTAGGAACCTATCGCGTTCTTAAGTGTGAATCAGGTCCGTTATGTACAGAAAACCATTATGCACAGAG
This sequence comes from Limnodynastes dumerilii, assembly GCA_011038615.1. Taxonomy (NCBI): domain Eukaryota; kingdom Metazoa; phylum Chordata; class Amphibia; order Anura; family Limnodynastidae; genus Limnodynastes; species Limnodynastes dumerilii. The sequence goes on along the minus strand of WWET01000565.1, from coordinate 601,860 downwards.
TCAAACTATATGAAAGGTAACACATGCTTTAGCTAAATCCGCACAAAGATACGCACAGAGGTCCAGATTCACGTAGTTTTCGTCTTACAGACGTTGTTTTAAGAATTGAGCTACGCAATCTACGTACAGAAATGGTACATAGATAGCGTAAATAAGCTTCTAAACATGCGTAGTAGCTTAATTCTTAAAACAACGTACGTAAAACGAGAACTACGTAACCGTGAATCCGGGCCGGAGAGTTAAGGTAGCCCTGTGGAGGCAGAAGGTAGCAAAGATCCGGAAGAACGAGGGGAGTTGACTTGCGACTTGGGGGTGCACTTTAGCGAATCCGCACATACTTATTTCCATCTTTTCTGTAAATCAGGCCCTTTATAATTGTACAATTAATGTGGTGGCCTACTATAAGCGCAAGACACGGCAAGAGGACATTATGTGGCAATATTGACCCGTATTATTGAGCTATTGTTAAAAAAAAAAATACCAATATAATAGAATTGGACTTAATAATAAATTGCGACAAATCGTATACGGGAATCAGTATATGCAAGCTCTTGCCCACAGCATTTGTTTCTACTTATCTTTCTTTTCATATGTTCACTGAGCAGTATGACAGTCGCCATCATGTGATTGATGGAGCCACTACTGTTGCACCTACACATGTTACAGAACAGCCGGTTTCGTCACAGGTAATTGGACCGGATTTTTACGGATATAGCGCAGCAGATGTTTTGTCATATGTTCTGAGGACAAGAAAAAATGGAAACCAGAGAATGACACACTACATATCCTTCCATGTATGAAGCCTGTCTGTTGCACAACAGGTTTGCATGATATTGAATAAAAATATGTTTTTCATTTGTAGTTTTGCATTTCATTTAGTTTTATAAAAGTGGAGATGTTCCCGGTCACATATTAGTCATTATTGATCTATTGCACTTCAGAAAATGATCACTAGAATCTGATTGGCTGTTTTAGCAAAAACGTTTAATATTCCTTTGTAGAAGTGATAGTAGATCTATAAGGAGCTAGAATAAAAAGATATCTAATACTTACCCGCCCCACTCTATTCTTGCTCCCTTGGGCTATTAATAGGCTCACGTCACATTCCTCTGTGACCTTGGCTTGCATTAAAAATTCCAGGTTAATGCTGTCTTTGGGGCAGATTTACTAAGCTGCTGGCTTGGAAAAGTGGAGATGTTGCCCATAGCAACCAGTCAGATTCTAGCTCTCGTTTTCCTATTACATACTAGAGAATGTCAGCTAGAATCTGATTGGTTGCTATGAGCAACATCTCCACTTTTCCAAACCCACAGCTTAGTAAATATGGCTCTTAGTCTCCCCTTGCGATGGCTATATTCACCACTTCTGTTTTATGGCTTTTATTTTCCATAGGAACATTTTTTTTGTGAAGCAACACGGTAACTTAAATCTTGTTTTTCAATATTCCAATTCAAACTATAATTTTCTACATTCTGCTCGATAGATTATAGCTTGGATTCTATTGGTTCCGGTGTATAACACCTCCCCCTTTTTCTTTCGAGAATATTACTTTACGTTTTAGTAATGCTATACAACACCTACAGCTATTATATTTTTGCTGGCAATGTAACAAAATCATTATTATATTTGACAGAAGTCTTAGATTTGATTTACAATGCTGGGCTGTTCTACCTTGTAATTTCTTTCATTTCTAAAAGCAATAAGTCCCCATCTGACAAAGATTTGGCAAATCCTAAAGGCATTTAGAAATCCTCTAAAATCCGTTTACAGCAAAAGGTTCAATTAGAGATATATATAAGATGACTATAGGAATAAACAGATACATTAAATGAGAGCTTTTTATCAATAGGAATGAAGAATCTTTATTGCTTCTGACAAGAGCATTATTGGGTTACAAGGCTGTCATGATTCATATATCATTACCAAATGCTTCATTATATTTTAGTAAACCTCTATAGCTTATGCTGTGTTACTGTTCTTTTTTGCATACCATATAAAGAATGTGTTTCAATGCATACACACTTTCAAATCCCTGGGACATCACATTCGCTAATTGAATCTGAAATGACTTGAACAGCAGGGGTGGAGATTCTGAACTTCCATTTAATTAACTTTATCCTTTTTCTTTAGGTTGGAATGATTGCATTTTAAGTTGCAAATAAATTATCCAAGCCCCTGCCATTGTGATATTCAATTATAGTTGTGTAAATGCTGTATTCAAACTGTCCTGGGAAGCCATTTCTTAAATGGATATTCCGATATTGGTGTTGAATGTTGTAAAACAAGCTGTTATACTCAATTTATATTAAGCTCTGTCTTTTTGTAATAGTTTAAAGCTACAATGATAATGTTTAGTCTGCTATTTGTTGGATAAATTTTCGCTAGTTCATTAAGCTGTACGTAATTTAACTTAGCGGAGAGTATGCAAGTTAGTAATGATAATTTTTTCAACATCTCCGAAATAGTTTAAAGATTCAAAAGGGTTTGGAGAGGGGGGGAAGGAGAGAGGAGAGAAAGAAAGAGAGAGAGTGAGAGGAGAGAAGGG
>WWET01000565.1:533075-550056 GCA_011038615.1 Limnodynastes dumerilii | reverse complement strand
TAGCCCTCCCTCCCCTGCATCCTGACCCTACCCCTCCCTCCCCTGCAGCCTGACCCTACCCCTCCCTCCCCTGCAGCCTGACCCTAACCCTCCCTTCCCCGCAGCCTGATCCTAACCCTGGAGAGGTTACTCGCCTTTCCCGTGGTGCTGGTCCTGCGGTAGCAGCGGCGGTGGCGTTTCCAAAAAGGAATGGGTGAGTATGCTATTATTACAAAGTAAATTAAACTATAACACTATAAAGAGCTTTTATTGTCAGATCACTTGCAATTTTCCCAAAGAATTATCAGCGGCTCCTAATCCAGGTTCTCAAACTTGCATTTTTTTTAATGAAATCCGCTTATGTATGTGTTTACCCTCTGTAAATGTGTTCTGGCACTTTTCCCTACGCTTGGCATCTAAAAAACAATTTCACTAAACAGACCCCTATAGTGAGTACCAAATGGCTAAACCATTTTTTACAGACAAAACTAAATTGCAGGATGTGATTCACAGCTCAATACCGTTTGGGCACAGCGGGATTAAAATAAACATGCTGTGAATACAAGACATCTATGATAAATGATGTCAGTCTGCGTTACCGTACCACAAAAGTTTTCATACGAGAGACAGTTCCCTTTCCAAAAGCCTGATATCAATATTTTCTCTGACTGTTAAAACCTTTTTGTTGCTTTTCCTTTTTGAGATTCTGTGTTTTGCCTACAAAATCTTGAGGTTCTTTAAAGAAATGATGCCCTCTTCCTGCAATATATCACTTTATAAAATGACTTTCCGTCTCTTATTCCTGATTCTCTTTCCTTAGTAGCAAAAAGAGAGAAGTAGTGATGCCCCTTTATTAACCGTTGGTACAACCTCACCTAGAATACTGTGTTAAGTTCTGGAGGCCATGGACTGTATTCACGATTAAGAATGAGTTAGGTGCGGACAGACAGGGGTGGCCTTAAGGTTTGCGGGGCCCTTGGCGAGTCGCCCCCCCCCCCCCCTCCACAATAAAAAAAAAATTAAGTTGCTGCCGTGGCCCCGCGCACAAGTGCAAGCCTGGCGGCCAGTGACGCCAGGCTTGCAAAAAAAAAAAATTAATTTAACCACACCCACACCTCGCCCACACTCCTTCATTAAAATGCCTCCCCCCGCCCTTTTTATTTAAATTCTCACGTGCGTATTTTAACGTGGGAGATCCGTGCGTATTTACCCACGTGCGATTCACATGTCCGCTCGGGAGGCAGTTCCGCACGTATAGACTACATGAACTCCGTAAATAAAGTTACTACGCATGCGCAGTTGAAACGAGCCTAAAAATACACATGGACTCTCCGGGAAACTGGTTCTCTGCATACGTCCCTACATGCTTTATTTATGCTTATTTATGGTACGCATGCCATTTTTAAATATATGGAAGTAAAATGTATTTTTTAATTTACTACACTATGATTGGTTCATTTCCTTCTTACATGCCTCACTAACTGAATGTTCAACACTGCAAGCAATACCTAATGGAGTGCACCTATTGTAATATCTGATTATTGCAGCACACTGAAGTATAAATTGTTCCTGCAAGATAATTTATCTTATTTTATTGAGCTTTATCTAGGCGCATATGTTTCACTATATATATATATATATATATTTATATTTAGAGCTCATAGTGAAAGTCCTCAAGTGTCCACCGCAGAGCTGCCGGACAGGTGAGTATTACAGGGGAAGGGAGTCTTAGGGCCAGATTTACTAAGCTGCTGGAAAGGAAAAGTAAAGATGTTGAACATAGCAACCAATCAGATTCTAGCTCTCGTTTTTCCTATTGCATGCTAGAAAATTTCAGTTAGATTCTGATTGGTTGCTGTGGGCAACACCTCCACTTTTCCTTTTTCCGCAGCTTAGCATATTTAATGCTTCATATATTTTTATTCAGTGTTTTATATTTTAATTGGGAGAGGTGAAATAAAACAACCTCATGCAAACATCCAATGTTCAGATTTAGACCTTTCACACTTACATAGCTTGGCAAGTCTTTTTCTGATTTCTGTGAATTACGTTTCTAAAAGTAGCTGGTGCTATACTAGAACGTCATGTTAGCATCAATTAGGCTAATGAAATAAACCTGTGACTTGTGTTTTGACTCATTGTTTTTATATTTTTTATTCTATTTGTTTATTTTTATGTGCCGGCTTCCAACCCTTCAGATACAGTTGAATTTCTGTCCTATAAAGTTTTCAGAAAATAGCAATAGGAAATATTTACAATCTACTCTTAAGAAAGAAAAACGTATAGTGCCCTAAATAACTATAAGTATGCTTCCTCAATGAGCACTGCTTATTTATTTATATTCCTCACGCTGCTATTTTTGTTAAGCATTTTATATGCAAAGTAATTTTGATCCAGGGGTTAATGCAGTATTATTTAAAGAAATAGATATATTAGAAAAATTACGGCCTGAAGTCACGCCTCATGCCTATCCAAAGCGTTACTCAGGACTGCCGACTCTACCGGAATATCGGGGAGGCTCGCAAAATTCTGGAAGTTCTCCTGGTCTCCCGGAAGAGCCGACAAATCTTCCACAGAGGGCTTGAAAAAAAGGCCATTGATAGTCAGGGGGTGTGGCTTCTGGCATGATTTGCATAAATCATGTCAATGAGCCCCACCCCTTGCAGGCATCTATGGATTCCCTCCGGGGAATATAATAATAATAATAGTAAACTTATGGCAAAAAAAACACTGCTGGTTTATGCTATTTGCAATTTTTCGGTTAAAATACTGCAGCTTTCAATGGTACAGGTGAAGGGCTACTTCAAAGACCATAACAGCAACCTCTATATAAAGGTCTGGTAGGCCAGTTTATTAGTTTGATAAAAGTGGAAGCCTTTATTGGCCCTTTTTGCATCTCACTTAGGATCTTATGCCCTGTTTTTGTTGATATGTTTAGCTGGTGGCTTTAGTAGTCACGGAGGGGGAGCTTTTTTTTCATAAATGCATCTGCAACTGGTTCAGCCTCAGCCTTTGACCCGAGCTTGAATAACAAACCCATTGAAATGAGCTCTGCTGATTTGGCTCTCTTGTTTCACGGAATAACAATCTGTTCTAGCTGACTATTTAACAAGAGGTCTCCACTGAGAACCCTTTAAACAGGCAGCAACAATACACAGCAACATGCATTCCGATGCCACAATCCTCCTCTGTGTTATGACTGTAAAATGATTTTTTTAGTTTAAATATCTATATTAATGAGTGCGGATTATAAGTAAACATCGGATAAGATTTGCTTGTTTTCATTTTCACGCTCTCGGCATGTGTCCAAAATACACAGAGCCAGATATGGAAAATCAGGTAAGTTGGCTTTGGCTATTTGTATTTTGGGTAATTTTAACATTATTTATGAAACACATTTGCTTATGTGTAGTGTTTCTGTGTAATACCGATAGTGGTACAATTAATGCATAAATGGAATACAGTGTTGTGATAATACTCACTCTATGCAAACTACTTGTAATTATTATTACATCACTTCCTGTCTCCCTCACAACTTCCTGCTTTGTGCATTTATTTTATTGTAATGATTCAGGAAGTAAACAATGACAGTATAGTGAACAACAAAAAGTCTTTATTTAAGCACTGCACAGGCGCAGGAAACACACATAGATGGGTACAAGTGGGCATAGACCAACTGACTGACAGAGGGTGGTATGGAACGTGGGTTTGGGCGTCTACGCACAAGTTACGTACAATGTTTAGTGAAAAAATACTAAGCTAATTTCACAAGGATTGCAAATTCATACTATTACCTAATACAAAACATGCACAACTCTATGTAGGGCCTAGAATTCCTGCACTGGAAAGTCAGAGCCATAGCTAGAAATTTTAGCGCCAGGGGCAAAAAGATATAATAGCGCCCCCAAACCTGAATTAATGCCCAGTTTAACCTTAAAAATGAACTTTCTGCTACCCCATTTTGACTTTGCACTTTGGGAAACCGCCCCCTATCGCCCACCCTCTAGGCCACCAAGAAAGGGGGTTAAAAATTTTTTACTTCTACCAAAGCATCATAATAAAACCAGTATTCATTATTTCTACAGTATATGTATAAATATTTTAGGCTGTTTATGCTAATTTAAACTCGGGGAGCCCCCCATATACAGGGAATTGGGTACTTGTGGAAGGTCAATTTACTGAAGAGACAATAGAGAGAAAGGTAGGAATTAATGAGGTCAAGGTAATGGGATGATGACAGGAGGGCCCTACTTATAAGAGCTAACATGCTAAGTGGGAGGGGGTGAACGAACAGGAGACACGGATAAACATGGGGAGGGCAGGTAATCCTAAGTGGTGGAATGGTAGGCTATTATTATTATTATTATTATTATTATTATTATCATCGTTTATTTATAAGGCACCACAAGGTGTCCGCAGCGCCGTACAAAATACAACAAAATACAGTACATACAGGGTTGGGATGGACAGCATAGCACATATTAAATACAATATGTATAGAAAAATATTACAAAAATACAATAAGTGAAGCAAGCACAAAAAACAAGGCAAAATGCAAGGTGTTAAGCTTGGAAGATCAGGGAGCAGGGGATAGAGCGCAGTGAGAGGTTGAGAGGGAGCCACCAGGTGGGGATGGGGTAAAAGGGTAGCAGAGGGGGACCAGGGAGGAGGGGATAGAGTGCAGTGAGAGGTTAAGAAGGAGTCACCAGGTGGGGATGGGGTAAAAGGGTAGTAGAGGGGTACAAAAGAAGTGAGGGGGGGAGTGGTGGAGGAGGGAACAACACTAGAATGGAGGGCCCTGCTAACATGAGCTAACACACTAAGTGGGAGGGAAGAACTAACAGAAGACATAAGGAGAGGGAAGGAAGTGGACTGCTGGTGTGAGCGGAGTAGAGGGGGAAGAAATAGAAGGGATAGATGAAGGATGCAGTGAAGATGTTAAGTGGAGGAGGGGTAGGCTAGCCTGAACAGGTGCGTTTTGAGTGAACGTTTGAAGATCGACAATGAGGGGGAGAGTCTGACTGAAGAAGGGAGGTTCTCTGTTTTGGTGGTCCTAACTCTAATACTGTCAGAGTCCCCACTCTGGACCATATAACATGTAGTTCCAAACCGAGAGCTCACCCCCGAAGAGGTTTGTTGCTGGTTAATGGCAAGAGTGCTGAGGTGACTTTTTTTTTGTATTTGTGTGAACTCCCCACTCCTTGCAGCACCTGCTCTAGATTACCTTATAAATTGATTTGAGCAACCTCCATTTTGGATGTTTGTTTTAAAGCGTGTCTGGGATAGTAGCTGATAGGGGGCGCTGTCTCAGAGTGGCTGTTTTGGAGACTTGGGGACTTCTTCCGGGGGTAAGCTCTCAATTTAAAAATACATGATCCAAAACTGGGACACTGACAGTTATAGTCAGGACCAAAACAGAGAAAGTGGCTGGTGCTTATCATATATCTACAGATGTATGTAACGAATTCTCTGACTTTTATATTAAAGATAGAATGTCATGGTTTGTTGCTGGTTAATGGCAAGAGTGCTGGGGTTCCTTTCTTTGTAGCTATATCTAACTATCTATATATATATATATATATAATATTCTGTTCCTCACCATTATACCAATATATGTATGCGCAGTAGTATCCATGCCACCAGTCCCCATCCCCAAGTGCCTCACCAGTCATCACGCCCCCCCACTGCGGCATCAGGCTGGCCAGAGGAGGCTTCTTCCTGGTTAAGGAGTCTCTCTCATTCAGTGAGCTGCCGGCTCAGGTGGTGGTGCAGCAGATGCTCCCCCAGCTCCTGCCTATCTCTAGCCCGAAGAAGTGGATTTTGAGGGAGCGCTTGAAGGATTGGAGTGTGCTGAATTGCCTGATGGTTGTGGTAGGTTGAACCAGTGCAGATGTGCAGCCCGGGAGAAGTCTTGGATGCAGGGGTAAGAGGTAGTTAGTTATTAGGTTGGAGTTGAGGAGTTGGTCACCAAATTCCTGCAAGTCTATTACTAAATCCTATAAGAAACTATTTATATAGAGTACAGCTCTTCTGCAGTATTTAATATATTATTTATGATTGGAGTACTAATTTTGGTTATAATCTGCCTCTGCACACAGGGACATGGATCACTGGAACACGATGGTGCAGATGTGCTAAAAACTACAATCAAAATACAAGAGAATCGCACTGAAACACTGAATTATTGGGACACAGGTGGTAGGTACAATATTATTAATAATAACTGTATTTAATAGGGCAAAACTTACAAAAACAGAATACAACAAGAGTGCATGTTACACATAGGAACAAAACTGACCTACATGTAACAATCAGTAAGGAACAGAGAAACGCAGGTTTGACATTGCAGGAGAGTGAAGGAGATCACCTCACTTTCTGCTTGGTTAAGAAGTCCTGTGCATAGGAAGACATCTGATGTAGGTAAGCTGGCCTGTCATGCAGCAGATGAGGCAGAAGGTGCGGTAGTAGAGGAATATGAAGGTAATTAACACAAATATATAAATGTGGGTGGGACAGGGGGGGGGTTATGAGCGGATCTCCTCATGTGACTTCTTTATGGCAGCGTAAATCCCACAATCTCTGCACGAGAGAGAGGAGTGACAGTGGGAGTTCTCTTCCCTCTTTCATGCTGAATTTAAGAATCCCGCTTGTACGGAAAGCGAACAGAGATCAGGATCCAGTCCATGGAGAGTACAGTGTACAGGTAGTAAAACAATAAAAGCCTGTTTACTTACAAAATAGTTCACCAGCAGCTCCTGTTGTGAGTAATGAATATATCTGATGTCTACCATTCATTACTCACAGTGGAAGCCACCAGGCAGTGCTTAAATTAATACCTATGTCCCTAACTCCTTTCCCCAGAGGGTGGGCCCATTATACAAGGCAATTTCATGCCAAGAATGGCAGGCTTTTCCCTTTTTAGCAGGATGACTGTGGACATATCTGTACAACATCCATGATACACACTTGTCCAATATTACAATAGACCTCTCTGATCTGCATCTCCTGAAACGATCTGTTTAAACGATCCCGTTACTGTACACACTCTTCCAATCTTTACAGGACTGACTGTCACGCACACAAAGGCAGCATGTCATGACTTGAATTGGGAGCAGAATCTGATTTAGCAGACACATTTGTAAATTGATAGAAACAAGGATTCCCTAAGGAAAAAGTGGACCATTTAGTACTGCACACCTAATTGAACAATAAATACGCATATATAAACTGTACACTGATTTCTGTATGAATAAAATAAAACGTAACTTTTAATGTATTCATTAATAAAAAAAGGGCAACATATGATGAATAATTCATATCTGCTGAAATAAATGACTAAGCTAATTTCCCTGGTGAAAAATAATAAGCACTGTGGTAATGAATGTCTGACTGGAAAGTTGCCTAGGAAGAGTCCTCCCTAATCTAATGTAATAACCAACTGAATACCTGAAGGGGTGCCTGCCACCTCACGGCGAGACCACCCCACAGAGGGGGTGTTTCTGGCCCTGCACTGATCTGCAAGTGCCCACAGCCCTCTAAAAAAATGTATAAAGTGGTCAATCTGTGAACAAATCGCAGGTCAAAGCAAACCCCAAAATACTGGAGCACGTGGACTCCACAACAAATAATGACACAGCGACTAAAAAAGATCTCAAAATTATATCAGGGAAGTAGTGAACATAATGTAAATGAACAGCAGTAGATATTAATAGAATATTAGAATATTAAAACCATGGGGTGACCTCATCTGCACCCCCTTACCAACGCGCGTTTCGCCTAGCGTGGCTTTTTCAAGGTAAGGAAAAGCGCCTGTTGGAAGAGTCCGGCGGGCGGAAGTTAAAGGCCTGTGGATGTCTGTGCGGTCTTCCCCTCCCCCTCTCCCTTGCTATTCTACATTTGTAAATTAGTCTGCGATTGATGTTAAGATCGATGGCATTTTAAACAGGTCTAAAATTAATTTAAAGTTTGTGTAAGGCACGGACTTATCCAATATCATGCCAATAGGACAGTCAGAGGGTTAGAGTAGATATAAATTGGATAAGTGTGTACCAAGGTAGGGTCTAGGGTCAGTATAGTTTTAAAAAAACAACAACTGGGCAGACTAGATGGGCCATGTGGCTCTTCTCTGCTGTCACTTTCTATGTTAAGGTTTAGAGTGGTACTAGGAAATCACCTCTCAACTCAAATTTAATTTTGTGTATTTTTTTTTTTTTTGTTTTGTTTATTTGCTTTAGTTCTCAACTCCTTGATTAGAATAATTAACACACCACATAATTTGTCTTTTAATATATAGGAGCAAATAAAGTTGAATATGTTCCATTAGCTTCTTTATCACTGTACCGAGAGTTCAGGACATTATTGCTCTAGTAAAAAAAACCATAGCACAATGCTCATTAATTCTAGCAATCACTAATAAAAAAAAAAGAATAAAAATAAATCCAGATCTGAAAGGAAATAAAAGAAAATCATAGCTAAATGAACACTGTAAAAGGATGGAATTTTGAAGCAATAACAAGACATGATTAGATTTATTATATCATAAAATTGCCCTTTGAAATGGTTTTCATGTGGAAATGAAAGGATTGCCATGGTAATTTCTTAGGAAAGACAAATAATGACTATAATGCCAAAATTACAGCTTAAACCACTAAGGTCCTACCGTTACTTCACATTGAGTTGTGATTACTTTAAATAATTTAAAAGCTGTTGCCTATTTCTTGTTCTGTATATGAAAAAAAAGTCTGGCAGGATCCCAATTTGGAACTGACGTTCTCCAATACTAATCCGGGTAGACCGCCGGCATGAGCAAAACAAAATGAGATGAGCTATTTGAGAGTGTTGACCACTTTGGCCACTGAAACTACCCATCCTAAACCTGTGTTTACAGAGTTTTCTTCATGACCAAACATGTCATGGACCACATGGTAGAGCATGTGTAAAAATGTGTAATAATACATATTACATAAGTTCATAAGTATATAGTAATAAACGTTCAGGAAACAAGTTGATAGTCACATTTGAAATGTGGTCATATTAGAAAATTTGAAATTATTTAAATTTTTTTATTAGCTTATTATTAATTATTCTTATGTATTATTAATAATAATTCTTATATATTCTTATTATTCTTATTATTAAAAAACAATATTTTAAATTATGTTTACAAATATTTTAAATACTAATTTTAATATGAACTGTGAATAACTAAACTTCCTATTCCAAATTCACTTTGTGGTCAGTTGATAAATGTACTGTAGAATTATTTGTGGCCATCAATTGTATTAATTTTAATGAAATTACAACCTGGTTTTGCATATTTACCAATGTTTACTCTACTTACTAATAAAAAAAGAAGAAAAATATTCCCAAGCACACTGCTTATTAACTAGTATCTAACTTGTTATTCTTTCACAAAACAAGATGCAGAAATACTAGTTACACACATTTGAAAAAATCTATGAAATGCTGCATGCTCCTCTCAAGGCTCTTCTGCTAAGGTGGAGCTAACTCTAACCAATGAGAGTCTCAAATGCTTGCTCAAGACTGTGCTGTTAACAAACCAAAGTTATGCACTATTATTACTACTGTAGAATAAATATATATATATATATATTTTGAACTTAATTTATCTAGAGATATTGAGCTAGTTTACATTTCATCTCTAGAGAAATTCAAAGTCCACCGAAGCAGTGCCCAGAGGATTCTCGTCCTTCTTGTTGCTGTTGGAGTTCTCACAGGGACGGCTGTTGGAGTTTACATATTAGGTATTATTGTAATATTGTAATATAATGTAATTAATGCATGGTGGTAAGTAAGCTTCTGCTGATAAGTGTTAACCTTACCTTTTCATCACCTATCAACCCAGCTCCCTAAGAAATAGACCCAAGTAACTTTGAAATATTTTTAAAGTATGCTATTGTTATATTAGCTAATGTTATAACAGTACTTAAAGATATGTACTACATGGTCAGTGCTTAGCCAATAACAGTATTAATGTATTGTAATCCATTTTGCCCAATCAGAAATCAGCTTTACTGATATTAAAATCTGATTGGTAAAGCACATTGGACCATGTTATTTAAAAAAAAAAAAAAACTCTGTATTTGATGGAAGATCTAGCACCTATGTGAATGCAGATGAATAACACAGTGTTATATTATCAAATTCCACAGCTGAATAATAATTATATTAAACTTCTGCACAGGAGACTTGTAAATGCATTGCAGACAAAATGCAAACCATTTCCAAGATATATGAATTATAATTTAATGATCAGTTCTTTTGCTGTTTTATCTAAGTAAAGGGTTCTTACAAAATTGATTCTCATTTTGCCAGTGTTAGGTCTCATGATAACTAATTAGAGAGAAATCCCTTCCTGCCAATGCCCATACATTTAATTTAAAAGATAAAAACAGCCTCTTAACAAACCCCAGTTGTCTGCTCGATGTACTATAGTTAAATACTGAACAATACTAAACTCTATGACTTGTACATGAAAAGAATGCATAAAGAAGCAAATCAGCATTGCAGTATTTGCAGCATTGCTTTACAATGAACATGTTTTATGTATCGTATTGTAGTATCATTTTTATAATTGGAGAACTTCAATATAAATGAATACAGTATTATATGAATGTTTTAGACTGATTTATAGTAGTAGGTCTGTAGCTATGGTCATGCAAGATTTGACCAATTCGGCCATAGTCAAACTTCAGGACTCCGGGTGATGGGAAACTACAAGTCCCAGCATGTCCCAACAACGTTGGTGATTTATGACAAAGCATTATGGGACTTGTAGTTTCACAACACCTGGAGTGCAGCAGGTTACGTATGCCCAAGCTAGCTAAAGTCAGTAGTATCATAGATGTTCCAATTTGAGGGCTCTCCCAATTAAAGGAATAATAGGGCATCTGAGATTCTGGGGACAGGCCGCAAGCGCTTAAGGCTAGGTCTGTACACAGTAGAGTTGCTTTGTTCTGAACTCTGACTCTTTAAATCACTCTAATAACCTTTTCACATCGCCCCAAAAACCCGGGTTATTGGTGGGGCAAGCCGCAACAACCTGGGTCGAGGTGTAATGTGAAAGGGTCCGGGTGCCTCTATCTGTGTCTAAAGACCCTGGAATTGAACCCAGCACAAAAGAAGGGTTATTTTCAGGTCCAACCTGGGTAGGGGCACAGTGTGAAAAGTGATACCTGGGTTTTTCAACCTGGGTAGCACAGAAACTACTTAATTGGTGCAAGTGTTGCCAGAGCAATAGTAAAAAAAATTACACAGTGCACTACTGCCAGTGCAGACCCGGGTCCTGGAATTTCCCAGGACAGCCCTGCAATGTGAAACGGGATATTGCCGTGTCACCAGATGATCCCAGGGTCACAGACCCTCTGTGACCCTGTGATCATCTGGTGACACGGCAATATCCCGGGTTCACAGACCCGGGATATTGCCAGGGGCCGATGTGAAAGGGGTATAAAAGTTATGTAGTTGATGCTCTGATCTCTCAAGTAAATACTTATGTTAGATGCCTTCCAATTTTTCCAAAGTAGTCATCCTATGTTACTGTGCTGCCAGTGAACACTCTGTCCACAGGATATCTCCCAGTCACTACAGTATGTATGGTGGCATAGCATTTGTTTAGTGTTGGGGGGAGGGGCAATATTTGCCTAGGGCTGGTCTTCATACCCCTCTCAATGAACTCTCCCAATTCAAGTACTGATAAACTTGGGAATTAGGTCTCACAAAGCTGTTACCCAACTTGAGAAGACCCTAGAGGACATATTAATACAACCCCAACAATAGCTCTACTTCCTAGTACATTTCATTTATTCTGTTCCTATGTAACCAATTCCCCTTTTTCACCAAAATCTGAGATCTAACGCGACATAATGAACGCTTTTTCAACCCGTGACGCATCCTTCACTTTAGCCCCGAGTGAATCCCCCGGGGAATGTGGGTTTCCACTGTGAATCGCCCTTTTTCGAAAGGGTCGTCCTCGCTGGGAAATCAATTGCTTTTGGCTTGCAGAGGCAAAGCAATCAATACACTGAACACAGAAGACCTGCACCAAAGGGTAAGTATAACTTTAACTTTAATCAACACTTACCCTGACCCACCTCTTCCATTACCCTAACCCTTCCTTCCCCACAGCCTAACACTATTATTCCCTTCCCCGTAGCCTAACCCTAAGACTACCCTCATTGCAGCCTGACCTTAACACAAGATAGGGAAGTGACAGGGGGTGTTCACTCCCCCCCTCTGTTATGCGTACTACCAGACCCCCGCACGTACAGAAAGCGTACTGGGGTCTGGATCCGGTGTATCATTCTTCCATAACTGTATATTGCCTTAAACATTAATAGAATAAAACGAATTATTTTATTGTATAATATGACAACTATTATTTACAAGGGAATAACTTTTTCATTTTATTTCTTGAAATGTTTGCAGTGAACTATTTTATGAGACCACTTGTTTACCAAGGCTCTGTTCCCTTACAAGATGCGGAGCTCACATCTCAATGCAACGACACGGATAACGAAGTGACTACTGTTCCACGCAGAAAAGGTTTGGTATAGGTGTTCCCTTTTAACGCGTTTCGATCCAGGCTTCTAGCATTAGCAACGCTACCAGAATATTTTGCTCAGGGATCTGTTTGCGTCAAAATCTGAAGGCCCGTTGTTAATAATGTTGGAAGCAAGTGAGCTGGATAAACGAATAACCGTGGACCAGATCCAGACTTCATAAAGACGACACACATGCAGCGAATGAAAGTCAACCGTCTGTTCCTACTGTGCATACGCAGTTTGGTGACATCTGCATTGTAACACACCCGACCAATGAGGCGTTACGATGCGGCAGTCACTTTGACAGCGGAGCAGGCCCACTCATCACACGTGTTGTGGGTGGGGAAAGGAATGCAAACCGCAGTTTTTTCCAAGCTCTTGCGTATGATCCTTAATTCCGTACGTGGATCTTCTTCCATCCTGCATATTAAAGGCCCTTATGTGCGAGGGGGGTGTGCACTCCTTTTACACATAGTAAATATAGGGTGCGCAATGTGTGCTTATATTTATTATTGGCTTCTTATCCATTGTTCTTATCAAAGTATTTAAATTATCAGTGTGTTCTCTATAGTTTTAATAACAAAGGGGCTGATCCAGACTTAGGGCCTGATCCAGAGTTACGCAGTCACCACACAATCTTAAGGACGTTGGGCCTGATGAAGAGTTACGGCGGATGGCTGCGTAAGAACGGCAGAAATGCCGTTCTGCACATGCGCTGGGCATATTTTCCCGGCGTTATCCATGGTCCTGGATCTGGCATCCATAACTATGCTGTAGTTACGAAAGCTAGGCGGGGGAGGGAGGGTAATTCGGAAGGGAGGGCTGGGTTACACAGATTATGCTCCTGTTGTGTGAGCGTAGTTACACAAAGTTATGCCAGCTGAAGTTAGGGTAGCCTTCAGCCAGCGTAACCGTGTGTAACTACGCTCACACAGGGGGAGTGACAGGGAGAGTGCACCAGAGCTACGCTGGCCCTTAACAACAACAGCCAATTTACACATGCAGCATACGTAAATCTGACTGTGGGAACGCACTACGCAGGCGCACAGCAGATATTACGCATCGTAACTCTGATCATACCTAACTTGTATTTAACTCCATACGATAGGACGTGACATCCCAATGCAAGCCGATAACACCCATTGTTGGAGGCATTTAAATCGTACAGTAGGGGCTGGGTTAGGTACTTACGTATGACGAGGCATTATGTACACACAGAGAACGACCATAAGTCTGGATTAGGCCCAAAGCTCCTTTACAACTAGTACTAATACTTGAGATCCAGAGGTGTTTTTTGGTTCATTACATTGTGAAATCTACCACAATTTATGGCTAGAGATCCAAAATTCATCCACCTGAATGAAAGCATACAACCAGTGATGGATTTACCATTGGGCACTTGTGCAGGGGAACAACGTTTCTTGGGCTGGTGCCAAGGAAAAACAAGGGAGCTACTTCTACCAAGCTCAACCTTTCAAGTGGTCCTGGTGTTCAACCGTTGTCCCAAGTCACAGAGGTTCCCTGTGGAGTCAGTGCCAGGACAGTCTCTATGCCTTGTCTTGGAGATTCTTCGCTTTGCCTACCAGATGGACAACCTTCCTGACTTCAAGACAGGGGGTGACCATTAATGTTGTGCCTAGGAATCTGACCCCAAAATCCAGCCCTACATAAAACCCTATAAAACACCTATTATTTTGATTGACAACAACCCCAATTTTGAACTACTGTTTTAATTGGTCCCAATCTTGGGCCTGATCCACACGTAAGTAAATTAGTAACCGCAGATTCGGAAAAATACCCATCTAAGTGGCAAGTGCACTGTCATGACACTCCGCTCATTCTTACGGATCTTTACTGACTTCCGCCTCCATAAGGCTAACTATACTCTCTGGGCCGGATTCAGAGCTTCGGCCGCAATGCAATTGAGGTTCTGCGAAAAGTGCTACTGCGCATGCGCAGTAATTTTGGAACGTAATCTACGTTACTTCTTGCAATGTAGATTGCATACATGAGGTTTTAAAGACTGCGCATGCGCAGTAGCACTTTCCGCAGTGCAATTGAGGCCGGAGCTCTGAATCCGGCCCTCTGTGCGTATCTTTGTGCGGATTTTGTACGTGCAGACTATTTAAATGCCCCCCCCCCACATTTCTTAACTTCCTACTTTAACTAGGGGCACACCCCTTCTTATGGATATCACTAGACTCAGGAGCTGAAATCCGTGCATGATGGGTTTCCATGCATAGCATCTGGATGGTGCATGCGCAAATCGCAAAAAATCCTGCAAGATATGCACGCGGCATTAAGTGTGAATCTGAACCCTAAAGAGAGCAGTGCAGCTATGTACATGAAATTTTTGAGGGATAAGGAGTGAAAAAAACTTTTATCATAAGAAATCATTCTTTCATAAAAATGGTTTTAGTATCTTTCAGAATAAACACAGAAAACTTCTTGTTGGAAGTGCAGGTGGAATACAAGCAAGAATGGCTCCCAACCTGTCATGAGAGGTGGAATTCAGATTGGGGAAGTCTTGTGTGCAGACATCTGGGTTATATCAGGTAAACACATTTACTGAAGCATTCTACTTAGGTTATATATTGCTTGCTATAGTTGTATTTTACACCTCATGCCACGGTTTATATAGATAACGTGAAGACTTAGGACGCACTTCCTTTGGTAAAGGAATAATTAAATCTGTCAAAAAATTTTTAAAGAAACAAACTACATCTAATCCAATTACAAAAAGAAATCTTTTTGTCACCTATTTTAAAAGTTATTTCTTGTATAATTCCTTTAGATAAAAACACCAGAATGCTGTGCATCCTATCTGAGCTGCTTCCTGTATTGTATACATCAGGGCCGTAACTAGAACTTTGTGGGCCCCATAACAAAACTGTGAATGGGCATACAGGGTGACAGTGAGGGGAAAGGGACAGGGTGAGAGTAAGGAGGATACAGGGTGACAAGTCAGACTAAAGTACTGCCCGTTACCTCTCACCCTCCAGGACCACACAACAGCACAGTACAACCTAACCCCTGCCAACCAGCGCTACCTAAATATGCAGGACACTGGCTGCTCATTGGTTGGTTCACAAGGGAGTGGGCTGGACCAGAGAGCAACTGAGATTCCCTTCCCGTTCCTCACATCCATGTATTGTTGCCACTTGCAGCATTATCAGTAACACAGACCCTCCAACATGACCCATTCCATTAGGTAAAATATGCGCCACACCTGAGCCTCCAACTGTCACAATCAGCTGGTGAAATGACTTAAATGATGTTTAAATAACTATTTGGCTCTTCAACAAAGGTGGTTACCATAGTAACTGACAGCTGGAAACTGAGGAGCAGAGTATTTTGTACCTAATAGAATAGGTCATATTGGAGGGTATGGTAGCGCTCAGGCTCGACAACAGAAATCTTGGGGCTTGGTATACTCATGTTTTTGGAGGCCCCCATCCCTCCTCATTAGTGCCTGCAACAGTAGATAGCAGGGGCCCCTATGAACATTGGGGCCCATCACAGCTGTCTCCCGCTGTCGCCAGGCCTGGTAGCGCTGCTATAGCAACTGAACCCCTTATAGTTACCATCCAAGGTGGGGGTGTAGACCATGTGACCTGTCAGGACTAGAGATGGGTGACCAATATCAGTGAGGAAGAGAGAAACATATCAAAGAAATATGTGACTTGTTCCAGGGAAGTATTCAGCCAACATCAAGCAAGATCTCTAGTATCCTATTGGTGGTAAATTAGTCCTCCTTGCACCACGGATGTCTGATAGAATAAGTTTGGTTTATTTAGATTTAAAGTTATGTGGGATGTTGTTTTTTTAGATCCATAAGTGGCATAACTAGAATGAACGCCTATGTTTTTTTTTTTATTACAATCTTAAAGGTTGATCCACCACAAGGCTGTGAATTTGACAAGTCTCAAATTAAATCACAGTCAAGAGTTTGTTCAGATCCCACTGGGCCAATCCTCTGCACCTGAACGTATTTGGAAAAGCAGGTAAGTGTAAATGTAAATGGATAATGCTTAGGATAATTACTGTATTTCATGCCAAAAAAGTTATGGCATACTTAAAAAAATAATCATAAGTGAATAAGAATACTGGCAAAAGTTCTATCCCATTATAGTGGGCTGGATCCAGGCTTAAGAAGGAGCTTGAAATTAAGGACCCGATTCACACTTAAGAATATTCTTAAAATAAGAACTTAAAGTCACACCTGGGCAAAACCATGTTGATTGCAGGGGGGATTAATTTAATTGTATTATTTGCATGCAGGGAGATATCTTTGCTTGAAATTAAGGACCCGATTCACACTTAAGAATATTCTTAAAATAAGAACTTAAAGTCACACCTGGGCAAAACCATGTTGATTGCAGGGGGGATTAATTTAATTGTATTCTTTGCATGCAGGGAGATATCTTTGAATTGCTTAC
>WWET01000565.1:508013-525835 GCA_011038615.1 Limnodynastes dumerilii | reverse complement strand
GATCCTGAGCTACGTACGTTAGCGTATTTACGCTAGCCGGTGATGTAAAAGCGCTGTTTTGTACGTACTGCGCATGCGCCCGGCAGATGTTACGTACGTACAAGCCTCGCATCAACAGCGTAATACCAACGAAGGGGCGTGAGATGCATACGATCCCCGTAATTACGCTTCGGGGTGAGGCATTTAAATGGTACAGTATAGGTGTGCTTAGGCACTTATGTAAGTGAAGCCTTTACGTATGTCAGTAGTTACGCTTTGAAAAGTTAAGGTAGAGTTTGGCAAGTGTAAAACGGCAAAAAAAGTATGGCCGAGGGGAGCTTATGGTAATTACGCTACGCCTTGAAACGTAATGGAAACGTTGGTCTGGATCCGGCCCATTGTTGGTGCACATCATTCTGCCGTTCAGGGGCTTGTTTGGGATCCGTCTGTTCAGTATTTATGATAACAGGATGGAATCCCAGCAAATCTTCACTACTTTAACAGCACGTGGGACTGGATTGCCACTAGACAGTATGAGATCCTTGTATGTGGCTTTGTTTATTTTAATAGATTCTCTGACAGGTCTGTCCTAAGGCTGTGCATACCTTTCCTTACTTTTCAGGGCTGTTTTAATAAGGGTAGATCCTGAGCTACGTACGTTAGCGTATTTACGCTAGCCGGTGATGTAAAAGCGCTGTTTTGTACGTACTGCGCATGCGCCCGGCAGATGCTACGTACGTACCAGCCTCGTATCAACAGCGTAAAATCAACGAAGGGGAGTGACATGCATACGACCCCCGTAATTACGCTTCGGGGTGAGGCATTTAAATCGTACAGTATGGGCGTGCTTAGGCACTTATGTACATGAAGCCTTTACATACGTCAGTAGTTATGCTTTGAAAAGTTAAGGTAGAGTTTGGCAAGCGTAAAACAGCCAAAGTATGTATGACCGAGGGGAGCACATGGTAATTACGCTACGCCTTGAAACGTAATGGAAACGTTGGTCTGGATCCGGCCCATTGTTGGTGCACATCATTCTGCCGTTCAGGGGCTTGTTTGGGATCCGTCTGTTCAGTATTTATGATAACAGGATGGAATCCCAGCAAATCTTCACTACTTTAACAGCACGTGGGGCTGGATTGCCACTAGACAGTATGAGATCCTTGTATGTGGCTTTGTTTATTTTAATAGATTCTCTGACAGGTCTGTCCTAAGGCTGTGCATACCTTTCCTTACTTTTCAGGGCTGTTTTAATAAATGACAATTGTAATGAAATTAATATGATCTCGCACAGACAGCATACGCCCCGTGTGTCTACCAGAGTATGATCAGGATCTGCCTGCAGGCTCGGAATGCTGGGTCTCCGGATGGGGCCATACCCATCCTGACAACAGTAAGTAGTGCCAACATACCGCATATATTCTAAATGAATGTGACCAGATTTATATAGTGCTTTTTTTAGGGGATGCAGTCACCTCTGCGAAAATGCTGTTTCTGAAATAGAGACAACCGAAAGCTAATTTTCGACTCTCTATTTCAAAAATAGCGGTAATTCTATTTTTTTATGTATAGTTAAGAATGCCGATTGGCATACTTTCCCGTTCATTCATTCTGAAATCAATACCACAGAACGGACAAGTGAGGGGGAGTCTTAGGGTTAGGCTGTGGGTAGGGGAATCTTAGGGACAGGCTGTGGGGAAGGGAGTCTTAGGGTTAGGCTGTGGGTGGGGGAGTCTTAGGGTCAGGCTGCGGGGACTTGAGGGTTAGGGTAAGGATTAGGATAAGGGTTAGAGTAGGATAAATACTCGCCACTTGGCGACCACTGATCGTTCCAGGGATGATCATTTGCTTCTTCTCCTCCAGGTAGAAGCAATCAATTTGTGAGCCAGTGGCTGGTATAAAATGGCCCTTTCAAGAAAGATATGTTTTTAAGTTTAATTTAACGACTTTTGGCGGAACAGCTACTTGTTATGACTGAGTAGTATACAGTAATCACTACCTGTGCTTCAACCAGCCAGAGACCTTCTCTGCTGCTAAAATACAGTCTCTTTTGTGCTACAAGTACATAGGTTTTGGTGTTCCCAAATTTACAGATAATGTTTTGAAAAACTACAGAAAATGTAAATAAAATATCTATTATTGTTACTGAAGAAACTCCTGGATGCGATCTAATACAATGTTTTTCCATGGCTGTAGCACACATGCCCCCCAATCTGAAGGAAGCAATGGTTCCTCTAATTAGCTCTAAGAAATGCAACAGTTCCTGTATATATGGCGGTGACATCACTCCCAGGATGCTCTGTGCCGGATACCTCGGTGGAAAGGTTGATGCTTGCCAGGTAACTTGCAGCACAGGGTACATCAGCGTTGTACTAAGCCCCTCCTACATGCGAGCTCAGCCTATCACCTCGCTGGAATTCTGAATCAAGCAGATTGCATTTGGTTGGCTGAGATGTTTCTGCAGATCACCGAATCACAATATTTCCGATCCCACGGCACAGAACACGCCCACTTATCGGAAGCCTTAAGTCACTTCAAGGTGATGTGACAGTCTTCCCTCAGGTCCACCTTATTACTTTGACGTTGTCCTTGCAGGGTGACAGCGGCGGACCCTTGGTTTGTCAGACGGAATACACCTGGCGCTTAGTCGGAGTGGTGAGCTGGGGACTGGGTTGCGCCGAGCCCAACCGTCCTGGGGTATACACCAAGATTGCATCATTCTTAGATTGGATCCACAACATCATTAAGGTAATTGTTAATTATATTCTCAAAGGTCTCCCTCACAATGTCCCATTGACCATCAAAAATGCAGGCGTCTTGGAATAAAGCCCTTTATCTGTTGCAGGACGACTAGAGGATACGTGGAAACACCAGCTGGTCTAATGGATGCATTGCGTCCCAAATCATCATCACGTGGACTATACATTCAACCACTGTCCGATAGGGATGAAGAACGGTCATTGTCAATATGGACGCTGGAAAACCACTAAATGCACAACAAT
The DNA here is from genome assembly GCA_011038615.1 of Limnodynastes dumerilii. Lineage (NCBI taxonomy): Eukaryota > Metazoa > Chordata > Amphibia > Anura > Limnodynastidae > Limnodynastes > Limnodynastes dumerilii. The sequence continues at coordinate 522,854 of WWET01000565.1, read as the reverse complement.
CTGTATAGATATATCTAATATAGTCATTAGATTGATATATTTCCATATGATATCTAGTGATGTGCTATGCAGACACTACATGGAGTAATATGATGCAGTAAAGTATGGTGTAGTTACTTAGACATAAATATCAGAGGTATTTACTCTCTAGAGTATTACAGCCAGGGTATCACTGGTGATCAATCATAGTGACAGGGAAATAATAAAATAAAATGCTTATTTCTCATAAATATAGGACAATGTTTTCTTCTGCCTTTGAAATGAATAAATGATGATCTAATTGAGCTGTACGGTGCACTTCTTGGTTATATGCCCAAATTGAATCCTAAACTCGCATAGTTTATTCAAATAAAACACTGCATTGATGTTATGTACAATAGACACATTACAAGATGTCAGAAAGTTACAGGATCTTGTTGCTATAGTTTACGGTTGATTAACCCTCCCTGAGCTGTAGCCTATCCCCTTAGCCCACCAATGCCCGTGTCAGGGAGGGGAATTCCGCTAGTTGAAATAGGGTCACTATGATACTAGTGCTCATTCCCAATAGGACTATTTGTAATCTGCATGATTTTAACACAGATACAGTCGCAATTCAGATGTTGAAAATTCTTACATTGTCCATCAGTACAATATTTAAAAATAAAATCTATTTAAACAATGCAATGTGCTTTGAAACGATGAAGCAATTTCGTTGGCGCACACACACACACACACACCTAGATAACATTTCAAACACTTGTTTATCGTGTGATCTGCATGGTTGAAATATAGTGTGTACTAAGCTTTATTATTATCCCAGGTGGAAATTGCTTATAGTTTTAAAGCACAAACAGATTTACAAGCTATTACAAACTATTCCGTTTGAATAATAAAAGCACCCTAGAGGACTATGAACCGCCATGGCCAGAAATGGCTAAGGTCAGAAGAGAGGAAGTTTCACAACCAGCAAAGGAAAGGGTTCTTTACAGTAAGGGCAGTCAGGATGTGAAGTCACTGCCAGGGAAGGTTGTGATGGCAGATTTATTAGATATGTGTAAGAAAGGGTTAGACAAATTATTAGCAGAAAGGTCATCCAGGGTTACCAGAACCGCTAATTAACAGGAAGGACAGTAATGTATCCAGGGAGGAATAGGACGGTCATCTTGGGTCAGCAGGGATTTTTTTTTCAGATTGGAGGTTGCTTTATCTGGATCAATTTTAATTATAAGGTAGGGATCTCAGAGGATCCATAATAGGTTGAATTTAATGAATTGGTGTCTATTTTAAACCTCATCAACTATGTTACTATGTTGTGCACAAATGAGTTTTTGCCATATATACAAATGATTTCCATGGTGATAGCGGTTATCTAATCTAATGTTCTGTAAGCTAGTAGTGACTGTCAGGCTTTAGGAATATTAAATATTATATAGCACAATTATTATTCAGGGACGTAAACCCTACAGGTTCGACCATTATTCTGTCCAAGGATGTGGATTTTATGGCTTTACATTCAGGAACATGAATTACAGTTTATAGCCAATTATGGGGGAAAGGATAAAATGTGTGTTGGATTTTCATGTCATTAGTGTAATTGATTGCTGTGGTAATTAGCTAATCCTGGTAAGCTCTTCTTGAGGTTGAATAATGAATCTCATTTAACTCATTTTGACAGCTATATAATCAGCGCAGATTCTTCTTGTTATGAAAACATATCTGGTGTAAGATTATAAAAGTAAAAATATATAATATTATAGGATTATATATAGAATCTATATCATTTTTATTCCAAAATCTGATGGTCAGGTCACTTACTACACGACACACTCCAGGCCGCTTCTTTTATATTTCCATGCCACTCTTTTTAAAATGGAGAAAGTCTGGATAACAGTAAAGGAGCTTATCAGCCCTCCCTGCATTGCATACATAACATAACCCCTGCCCATTAGCGCGAGAGGCCCATGTTCCATCCCACCAACTAAAAGGCTTCCAGAGGCGTGCATGCCTGCGGACTTGCCAAATGCAGTTAATTCTGACCTTAAGGGATGTCGTAGCCGGACACTATTTCGAGAATGATATAGCTGCCAGTTAAATGGCGGCTGTTTCATGGTTTGAATACCTTTATTTATGCTTGTGTGTATGAATCCATCAGTGTATAAGCATGTCCAGCTATATAGATACATACGTATGCACGTTTATTAAAGTTAATGTCTATACCTCTCTATATATGCACAGATATTGCAGATATAATGCTGTTGACTATATATTGAGGAGCTTTCTCTGATGAAAAGTAACCACTGGAGCCTTGAGAAGACCAGAGCCCTACATGAGAGTCTGGAGATATTGTCGATACTAAGAGTCTGATTATCTCAAATATCTAGTACACACATTAGCACTTCACATCACGCAGTTGTGATCCTGGTTAAAATGATTAAGCACTCCCTAGTTTTAAAAAAAATATTATCCTGGGTAATATCAACACAGTCAATACAGTATCACACTATTTGTCTTTTATTTTCTGTTTTTTCCTTTGTCTGTTGGCTCTTTTCTGTGCTGAGCACTGAGCACTTTATTAAGCGGATCAAGAGAACATTTCATTCACTACTGAAGAACACTGTACAGGCGCTTATGACCTTTCATTCACCAACATTTTTTTTCTACATTATAAGTCTGGGATAACAGCAGACTTAGTTGTTGGCCTGAAGCTGGCCCCTACACCTTTGGGTTTCACTACAGGTTCTTGCAAACCATAAGGCAGATCCAGAACTACGCTTCTCCGCGAATTTACGCGTGGCGGAGACGTAAAATCGCAGATTTGAACGCACTGAGAATGCGCACCATAGAAAATACGCACATTCACGTAGCGTAATTTTGGACGAATGGGGGATTCACGTATTCCTCACGTAAATACTTACGTGTGGGCGTGCCAAATTTACGTTGGTCAACAATACGTGCGATTTACGTGAAGTAGGCGGGGGGTGGTATTTAAAGTGTACAGTATGGGCGTGCTAAGCTGCGTACGTTCACGTAGTCAGTACGTCCGTTCGCGGACGTACGCTGTTACGTTTGGAAAAGTTAAGGTAGGGCTTGGGTCGCGTATTTTGACAAAATACGTCCGTGCAAGGGGTGTGCAGAGGGGAGTGTAGCGAACTTACGTGTGCGAAAATACGCTCCGCGATTATACGTACGCCACACGTAGTTCTGGATCTACCCCAATGTGTGTAAATGTATTCAAGTATGAATATAAGCTAGTGTATATGCATATATACACGTGTGATTTTATCTATCAGTAGAGATGTGTATATGCATATGTGTGGCTATGTATGTGTGTGCATAGTCGCATTCTTCACGTGTATTTTTAAATGTCTAAATCTTCAGTAAGGATAAAAAGTAACTGCAGATAAATGCTAAATATTAAGGGAAGGATATATTGTATTAAACTTTGCAAACAAGAAATTCTTATTCCAAATATAGGGAGACACTGCCATCTGGTGGCCAATGCCTACATAACATGTCTGCCCGATTACGCCATCACTGCACTGTTAGTGTTTGGAGTAGAGACACTTTATGGACTGCTCTATATTTGTACCATATTTAAAGTATCTTCTTTATGCTTCTGAGGTTCTCGGATTGTATAAGCAGACACAGGAGCAGTGCGCTGCTGCTAGGATATCATAATATTGTTGCAATAGGTAAACTCTGTAATGTGACTGCTTTAGGAGTGTTTCCAGTTGTAATTTTTTACTTATTTACTAGGATTAAATGATCATTTCTTTCTAGCATCCCTTAGGAATAATAAAAAGCCGTATTAAAATCAGCCACGTCACGTCATAGTCTTCCTTCCAACACATGAACTCAATAAAAATACATGTTGAAACCTAAGTTCTTAAGAATGGATTTATTGGTGCGATGTATGTACATAATATTACAGGGAGGATAAAAAGATATAAAGGTCATTTAATCTTGGCCAATGCTGCTGCCCTCCTCTCAGTGTTCTGGAAAAGTGCTCTGATCAAACTCTTTACTTCATTGGTGGAAAACTCTGTAGCGAGAGGTCCTTTACCATCTGCCCACCTGTAGACAAGGGAGTAAACACAATGAGGCCCAGGAATCCAAGGTGATACAACGTTTTAGATCATTAAAGAACAACCCATTCAGGGTACAATAAACATGAAATTACGTTTCCACCAGACCATTCTGAAAGATCTTAATGCTCAGATCTCCTGTCAGTAGAATATTTCTATTTAGTCATGATCTTATTGTGACGGGGAAAGGTCAATGCTCCAAATAGCCCCAGACTACAAACAGCAGCCACCATAACAGATGTAGAGAAACCATATTCTTAGGATAAGGTTCAAGAGGACCACTATTAACAAATCGCCCATCTCAGACCTTTCCAGGCATTCACAAGTGCAAGTAACGTGCCTGTGATTGTGAAAGTGGGTGTGTAAACCACACTTGGCCTTCTAGTAATGCAAAGTTCTCAACCAATCAAACTGAAGGACTCACTGGTTCAGGGACAAATGAAAGTCTGCTTAGTACTGTATAATTCCATACAATTCAGCTGCTGGAGCCGAGTCGTGATGGAGTGTAATGAAGTGGGACGATCCATTTGACTATTTACTGGGCACAAATGTATGCTCTCCATTTGCTCTTTCCAGAATTAGAGCTAAATTTAGCATGTTATCCTCCGCTGCTTTCCTACATGCGAATTGTGAATCCACCACCAGGACGCTACCTCAAGTGTTAATACCGGATTATATGTAAGGGTTTAGCTAAGCCCTTAAAGTACAATTTAAATGCCCATCCCCCATGTGCATCTCATAGTGCGCAGAAATCAGACAAAGTTATTACCAGCGAAACCAGGCCCCAATAAAGCAATAATGAGGTTGCCATAGAGATAATCAATAAAGAGACCAAGCGCAGGAATGTGAACACTACACGATATGTCTCAACCATGGAACTATCTAGGAATTTACCAATGTTGCAACCCTACAAGAGTGCCGAGATGTAAAGCGATGAATGGCAGGCAGCAGGGTTCACATGAGCACTCTAGAGGCCAAATTTACTAAGCAGCAGGAAAGGAAAGTGGAGGTGTTGCCCATAGCAACCAATCAGATTCTAGCTCTCACTTTTCTATTACATACTATAAAATGTCAGCTAGAATCTGATTGGTTGCTATGGGCAACATCTCCACAGCTTAGTAAATCTTAATCTTGACTTATTCTTTACGAATTCTTAAACAAAGGTTCTTTCCGTTCCAGCATTCACCTCCTTCCGTGCCAGGTAAATAAAAGGCTTTGCCAGGCCGGTCCTGAGTAGGACACTTACCGATCGACGATCTCCTGGAGATTGGCTTGCAGGATGATCATGAGCTCTTTGAATTTCATCCACTTCTGCACATAGACCGGCACTTCCTCCTGCAACTTCCTGTTCTTGCCCTCTTCAGGGAGCGGAGTGAAGACGAGGGGTCCTTCCTCAGTCATTGTGCGACACAACGCGTACAGGCGCTCGCCATCTTCAGTGGAGATGTCCTGTCACCATGGAAGAAGAAAACTATTAATGTGTGGCGGTGGTTAAGCTTATAAAAATAAATATATAGGTAATATCAAAAATATGAGAGGCTTTAAATAACTTTTAATCTGTATGCGGATATATATATATAAAAATGAGTAAGTGGGAAACCCAATAAATAGTAACTATGGACGAGATCCTGATTTAATAGTTGCGGCTGTTTTCCGTGTGCACGAAGCTGCCACATTCTTTATGTGCAGACGCCGCGGATCTCCAGCACTGATCAATAATGTAATTAGGATCGCTCGGCGACCGGATACTGGACCTCCGCAATCACTGCCTGTCGGAGGTCCGCTCGCTTCTATCTATTAAAGCAGGATCCGGTCCTGTATCTCCAAGTGAATAACAATATTGGTTGGCGCTTATTAGTGAGAATCTTTTCAGTAATTAACCTTGACGGGTAAGGTCAAGTGACTTTACTTGGTTATGTGACTTTACTTAACCCCGTGTCCCTGGGTTTGCGCAGGTGATGTTCCGATTTTAGGACTAAGTAACGTTGCTCCTTCTACAGACAACACAAAATCCTCTCCCGTTTCCTTTTCTAGAACCTGCCTATCACAAGGACATTTGGACCGGATCCTAAGATCTGGAGCGTTAAGCACAGGGCTTCCAGTGATCTGATAGAGCAAGGCTGTGGCTCTCCAGGTGTTGCAAAACTACGAGTCCCAGCATGCTTTAACTGCTTAGGCAAAGCCGGTACATGGCAAAGCAAGCTGGGACTCGTAGTTTTCCAACATCTAGAGTGCCACAGGTAGGCCAGGCCTGTGATAGAGGCTCTATGTTGGATCTGCAGACCTACGTGAGTGCACACCAACCATGGAATTTCAACAGCAGGATGCAACCAGGTCTTCTGATGTATTCACACTATATATGATGATGGATTAGAAATCTTGATTGGTTGCCCCATACTCCCCTCCAGTTGCTTGGCAAATGCCCTTTTGTTAGAAGTCACAATTCCATCGTGTGGAACAACTACTAAAGTATCCTTAAAACGGTCATTTGTAAAAAAAAATAACCCCATCATCTAGTACTCTTTCCTATGGAAGCTCCGAGTCATGGCAACAAAAATCTAAGCACCATAAAAACCTTCAACAGCATCCTACTGAGGTCAGACAGATGAGAACCAACCTCCAGAGCAGTGATCTTGCCGATGATTTCAGTGATGGCCGTGTTCAACAGCGTTCCCATGGCTTTGCAATATATAGTCACAGGAAGGACGTCCTGCCAAACCTTCCCCAACCGACTGAGCTGGTGAATCACCTTGGCAAGAGAGATCGACAGAGCAAGATGTTCATCAGCCACACAGAGAGAGCAGTCACATGGCCCGGCTTTCTTTACTATTGTAGCAGAGATCATACCGAGCTAAGCGCACAACCGCGGTCTAATGGAAGATCATGGAACGGGGTGACAGGACACAGAAGCACATGCTCACCTGTCTAATAGCCTTGTGAGCTGAAGTGTAATTCTCCTCATCTTCCATATTGCTGAAGGACCGTGCGCTTGATAACCGGTCAAGGAGATCTCCCTTCTGGGAGCGCATTTGGGCGAGAAAAGTCTCCGTTCCTTATGGAAAATGGACAGTTAAAATTAAGAATTAAAATGCTTTAAAATAAAAATGAGTTAAATGAACTAAAATTAAAATGAATTAAAATGAATGCAGAACTTCAGATGTACAGACTAAAAGGACCCGATATATACGATTTTAAAGAAGGAAACTCCTTGTTCTACGATATATTGTTAGTAGAGGTAACAGCCACTAACTTGTAATGATTTGTGCCGGTGATTTTTGTAAGCCATAACGTAACAGACATGTTAAACAAAGTATTAACTGCCCTACCTAGTCGTCTAAATCCAGGAACCATGTCCACGAACGTGGCTGCCCCGTCGTTGAGCGGAGAGGGAAGATGGTACCGGAACTGGTGTCCGAGGGTTAGCAGATGGTGAGCGATGTACATACAGTTGTTGTGGTGGATGGCGGAAAGCTGCGGAAGTTTCTGCAGGTTCTCTCTACAAATGCAGAAAACACACTGGTCTATAACATCTGCAGTGGAGGACTATGGAGACTCCAGTGATAAAACTAGAACTACAGCAATACTGTATCGCAGAGAAAGTGAGAACAAACCAGCCTGTTACCTGCTTCATGCGGACAGGACAGTAATGAAACAATGATCAGGACCAAGAAAATGGATGTGTATCAAATATTACTATATTTGGACAAAGCCACTGCGGAAAATCGCTTAAAACCACCTTAAGTAACATCTGAATAAGTCTAAGATCCAGTCCAACCTCTACCCTAACATCCAATCCTGGTTACTGGTGGGTTCAAAAGTTTTTTTTTTTTTTTTAAACCTGCTTAAAGATCAGGAGCCGCGATTGCTAATCACCTGACCCTTTACTCCCGCCTAACATTTAAAGAGCGTGACACGATCTCGTCAGCAGATGGAGGTCTGCAGTAAATTGGACGGGTGTGTGCGCGCATAAATCAGTGTTGTAGGTCTCAAGGAGGACTGTGTAAATAATCTGGTCGGGAGTTGGATCTCAAAGGGATGGTACAAACGTATATCCAGCTTAAGGATGCATACAATGCACTATTTCATAGAACTAAAATACATAGAAGGGATTAAGCCAGTTGTATGCTGAACAAGACTGGTGTTTATTCTGCCATTTGCAAATATCACAGGGATTATAGATACATGTGCTATAATTATGGCTGGCCGTCCCCTTAAAGTAAACTCAAAAGCATAGGAGCCTAGAACAACACTCACAGTTTTTACTGTAAATTGTGGTGATAAATAAAATGTTTGCGCTACAATGGAAAACAATACAATTAATGGAAAATAAAAGCAATTGCTTGAGAATGGAAACACACACCCCATGAGTCACAGGAGCATGCAGAGAGAACTCACTTGTGATACGTTGGGACAACATCATAGAACAGATGGAAAATGTTTCTGACAGTGTAGAAGAGCTGGATGGAGCTGGAGAGAAAGGAACGCGGTGAAAAAAAAAACAAATTCAATAAAAAAGTTACAACAATAAAAAAAAAATCAAAAAGCAACATGTTTTCCACTGAAGAGACTTGTATCACACTCATTACTTCTTATATAGCCGGACACAGATGACAGATTGCATGGAAGCTGCTGACTGATCCAGATGATCATTTCACCGTATGGAGGTAGAATACTAAAGAGGGTTAGGCTGCAGTGAGCGGACGGTTAGGGTTAGGCTGCGGAGAGGGAGGCGGTTAGGGTTAGGCTGTGGTGATGGAGGTGGTTAGGGTTAGGCTGTGGTGAGGGGGATGGTTAGGGTTAGGCTGTGGTGAGGGGGATGGTTAGGGTTAGGCTGTGGTGAGGGGGATGGTTAGGGTTAGGCTGTGGTGAGGGAGGCGGTTAGGGTTAGGCTGTGGTGAGGGAGGCGGTTAGGGTTAGGCTGTGGTGAGGGAGGCGGTTAGGGTTAGGCTGTGGTGAGGGTTAGGGTTAGGCTGTGGTGAGGGAAGCGCTTAGGGTTAGGCTGCAGTCAGGATTAGTGTTTTATTATTTTTGTCAGACTTTCAGATTATTGACAGCACTAAGATCGATGTAATAACACTGTTGACTTCAGTGCTGTCAGAGTAACAGCCCTGTTAAGGTCATTTCTAACTACATTCATACACCGTCAGTCTAATGTTGTTTTGAATGTATGAATGTGGAAAATATATTTTATTACTAACAGGTTTATATAGCACCAACACATTACACAGCACACATTACACAGCACTTTACCATTTTAAACAACCATTAAAAAACAAGACTGGGCAGCAGCAATGACACTGGGAATGTAAAGAGGGCCCTGTGTGTGTGTTGTTCTATACTATCTATATAAACTATATAGATAACAAAATCAATGCCCCTCCTGTCATCATATACAGTTGCCTTACACGTATTTTTCATGATAAAGTGGCAAATCAACCACAGAGGAGGTGAAAAACATTCCTTTACAAACGTATTACTATGCACAAAGCCCCAGGTAGCCTAAAGTGAAAGCCAGCGGATAGCGATGTCTAGGTTTTACTTTCCCACCGGCTTCCGTAACAGACTACAGGCAGAGTCCCATCGCTACAGGGAGGTAAACATCGCCCACAGATTGCAGCTGTCTGGATGGCACCTCTTCCTTACCAGGGCTTGTTGCTGGCAGTAGCCTCAGATAGGGTCTGGTAGGCGAGTTCCATCAGCTTCTGCACGGACTGGCTGATCCTGCAGGTGGGCAGGGAGAATGTGTGCTGGCTCAGCCTCACCTCGTTCTCTAGAGCGGACACTTCGGGTGAGGGGCTCTTTTGCGCTTTCACCTTCTCTCCTCCGGGGCTGTGAAGCTTAGGCACAACCACCTTTGAATCGGGTGTAATCTACAACCCAAACAATGCAATTATTAAAATAAAATCCTTAATACATAAAATGACATAAGAGGACACATTAAATTGTTGTTCTCACTGTACACTAATACAGTACCACTAGTACAAGTACCACTAATGTCCATGTTACCATTCTTCAGCACCAATCAATAACATCAACAGTTCCCAAGCTTTCTTTAGGGCAAAGCCTTGGAAGATGCCAATGTAATACACAGCACTGACACATGAATGGAATAACACACAGATAAGTAATAAAACAAAACAAAAAAGTGCATAAGATGGTGTCTTTGGAAGTTTGGATGTGGTGTGACCCCTAATGCCATCACCAAGCTAGTTATTTCTTGTGGGTCTAGTCCCTCTATGGAACCCTGTCCTGTTGACGGGATACGATCACGTGTTCTATTTTGCCAAAGTCTTGAACTTAAACAGCGTCACATGATCGACGCTGGAGAACTCGACCAAGACTGAGAGGTTAGCTGTCGACTACAGCATTAGGGTTAGGCTGTGGTTAGGATTAGGCTGCGGACCTTGGGCCAGATTTACTAAGCTGCAGGTTTGGAAAAGTGGGGATGTTGCCCATAGCAATCAATCAGATTGTAGCTGACATTCTCTAGTATGTAATAGAAAAGTAAGAGCTAGAATCTGATTGGTTGCTATGGGCAACATCTCCACATTTCCAAACCTACAGCTTAGTAAATCTGGCTTCTCCTCTGCCTTTTAACTGTCGGCAACACTAAATCAGATATAATAAAAAAAAGCCATCAACCTTAGTGTGGTCAACAACACAGACCTGTCAACGTTCATGCGCTGTCCTAATGTTGTAGAGGGTATGAATGTAGGCCCCCCCGGACTGGCTGGATTCACTACGGGGAAGCTCAATGGGGCAGATTCAATGGACGGTGATGTCTGGTCGTGGTGCACCTCAGAGGAGCATATTCAAATCCGCAAATTTTTCCTATCGTAATAGACAAGAATAGACGCACTTCACCTTGATTCCTGTCTTCAAGGTCAATGAGTCCACCAACCATGGCTGATGGACAGTGAGCATCCCAGTGTGAGGTGGATTCAGTGCTTGGGTTATGACACCAATGCTTGTTGTGATTCAGGCTGTGGCTTGATCTTTTTTTCAATGGCAAAAAGCCAGGACTCCGATGCGGGGCGAGGGTGGGAATCTTTTTTGGAAACTCGTCTACGAAATGGCAAATAAGAACCCACACGTGTAAGAGACAGGCCATGCTCTCACCTTCACCGTATTGTGTATCTCTGAGGTCATCAGGTTCCTGGCAGTGACTATGACATCTTGGCATTTCTTGCTGGCAAAGTGAGCGTTGACGTTTCGGGCATATTTTAGGAGCTCGGTCGCATCACCCTTCAGATATCTCATTCCTTTGAGGGCATTTTCAAACTCCTCAGTTGCTTTTATAACCTGCAAAGAGCAAATCACATTATTTAGAAAAAGGACACAACACAAAGGAACTGACTGCTCCCGGATGTAATCCATGACTTCTGTAATGCTTGTTGTGCCCTGACCTGTGATAACACCCACATGCCGTCAGCATCCATGCGCTGTCCTAATGTTGTAGAGGGTATGAATGGCGGCACCCCTGACTGGCCGGCTGGATTCACTACGGGGAAGCTCAATGGGGGCAGATTCAACGGACCATGATGTCTGGTCGCTGCGCTATTCCCACAAAATGAATCTCGCACCTCATAGAAGAGCGTATTCAAATCCGCAAAATATTTCCTACCGTAATAGACCGAAACATGCGCACTTCACGCTTATTCATGTCTTCATGGTCATTGAATCTGCCCCAACGAGTCCACCAACCAAGGCTGATTGCAGCGCCCCAAAGGCATGTAGGTTACATATAATCAACGTGTCCAGCGCCTTTGTACCTCCACCCAAATATAAGCAAATAATTTATTACAGTATTAATTGTGTAATATGCAACCTAGCAGTCAGCCTTATAGCCGTTCTTTATATCTACAAACTGATATTTCTCAAGCAGGAGCCCAAAAGGCTGATTTCAGCTTCTATTTTTCCCAGAATCCTTTGTGCTGATTACAAGAAGCCAAAAATGATTTACTATGGCTCCTTCCACACATACCCCATAGCTACACTGACTTGCTATTTTAACATTGCATAATGGAAAGAGTTCCAAGTCAAACAGATGCATTTATAATTGCACTAATGAAAACTCTAAATCATTAGACAAGCTAGATTTTCAAATAAATAGAATAAAGTTTATTACAGACACATCATTTTAGGAAAAGATAATTGCAGAATCCTCCTACCCAATATGTCCATATTTCGTCTATGCTTTATTTATGGTTTCATTTGCATCAACATTATTGATTTTTGGACTCTGATTAAACATAGTACATTTTATGTACAAAGATGGACTCTCCCATACGCAGATGACCAGTAATTACCTCCTCATACTGCTCGAGCTTGCCGCTATTGGTGGGTATGGAATACACCAGACAGTCTTTAATAATGGATTCTGAAATCTCCTCCCATATCAGATCTCCCAGGACCTCTGCCAGAACCACTACCCTTCCTTCCTCGTCTCTCTGGTTCTCCACAGGCACATCTGGGAAAGGAACATGGAAATATTTACTGGTGCAAACAAACTGAAAAGGACCTGAATGAATGCCGATAATAACATCAATGAAGGTGTGTCCACACCAAACATATTGAATCAGTGATGATGGACACGTGTTGAGAACCACACGACACAGCTTTTGTTCAGTGACAGAAACTGCTCAGCAAATCAGACGATCCACAGACATCGCAAGATGGATTCCACTAGTAAGCAGTACTCAGGGATTTGTTAATATGGTGCAAGATTTTTTGGCCCTCGTTGCTTCAAATGAATTTCTAAAAGGGAGTGAAATAAAATAAAAAATGTCCCTAAATACATTTAATAGCATTTAATAGCAAAGTGGCCTTTTCAATTGACTGGTTCCCAAGTCAAAGATTTGGATAGAGCCGCGTCTCACTATTTTGGCCTTTTTCTCATTATAACCACTCCCATGGATGGACTACAGACAGACAGAGGTTACTTTAGCGTCTCCGTCTCATATGGAAATAGATATACGGAAGTCTGGCCTAGTACACATTCAAAGGGAATCCCTTTACTGTAATATGATGAAGAGGGAACACACATTCACCAACTCAACCTCTTCCCTGCTGGTGTTTTGTCTCTTAAGTCTGCATGGGACCAAAAGTATTATTAGCATGGCATTGAATACATACACAATCTGACATACATCAATTCTGCAGATCTGCCCCTTTAGTCATTGGATTGCAGATGCCTCCATACTAACCAATCAAAAAGCATTTTAACCCTATACAAACATCCAACAGAGGGCCTGTGCTGTGTTGTGCCAGTAGCATGCCCTTATAATGCCCACCAAGCCACACTCCCCTAAATTTCATATTCACATGTATGTTCAGCTGAATGGAACGCTATGGAAGCTAGTAAATTGCTATTGGGAATGGGTAACTATTTCTACCCTTTCTCAATAGTGACAGGCTATGGTGGGCTCAGGTTAGGGCTCAAGAAGGGAGGTTTAGAGCTTAAGGGGAAGGTTAGGCTTAGGCTGCGGGAAACAGTGGGTTAGCATGGAGGAGGGTTGAGGGTAGGGTTAGGATGTGGGTTCTTACTCGTCAGGGGATCACTCTTCGTGACAGCGGGAGTCGCATGACTGCCGCTGTAGAAAATGGAGACTGCCGGCAATAGCCATTCAAATGCCACATGATAGCCTGTCGCAAAACGAACCATCGTATCGGCAAACCCCATCCGTTATACACCCCAGAGAGCTACTGACATTCTATAGCACTGTAGTGTATAAGATAAGATAGTGACAATTACACAGGCTCATTTACTTGCTCAAATGCACAAATAGCAGACACCAGGAAATGAGCCTCATCATTAATTCATATTTCGGACAACTGAGCGGCGTTCGTACCCAGCAGATGCGTGTGCAGTAACTCCAGAACCACCCTCAGCTTCAAGAAAACCTCAGCCGGTGAAGGATGTTCTGAATCCGTTTTCATGCTGTCAAAGCGCAATATTACTCCCTGCGACTGAGCATCCACCACGGCGTGAAGGGAAGGATAAGAGATCAGAGGTTTCAGGACGTAGTTCAGCAGTAACTGACCTATGGAAGACAGGCAACGTGTGAGAATTATCACCGGTATATGCAACCATTTACAGCACAACACTTTACAGCAGACATGGCACTCCTACAAGTCCCATCATGCTTTGCTCGCTATCCGCTATGCTTGTGCTGTTAGAGCATTCTGGGTCTTGTAGTTGCACCTGGAGCACGCTACAGATCACTGCCAGCATAGACTGCATTTACCAGGTTAAGAATAAATAAAACAATGATAATCTTACTAAAGAACTTCAACTTAGTGTTCAGCTCCCCCAGGACCGCCAGTGCCGCCAGCACAGACCCCAGTAACGGAGCCGAATTACTTTCCTCAGAGGATGGCAGAGTACAAAGGTGCAATTCTGTCTTCAAGATCATTTCCAAACTTGAGTGATCTGCAGGGTTAAATAAAGTTATTTTAATTCAAAGGAGCCAGATTCTGCCATTGCCAGGGCTGCTGGTATGAGCGTATATAGACTGTAAATACACCGCTACCTTTAGATGGCGGGAGTTTCCACACGGCCAGTTTCTGCCATTCCTCGCCAAGGTGGTACAACAAGTTCTGCTTCTGTACAGTGAGCTCAATCCCCAGAGCCTTCAACACCTTCAGCTCACAGCCATTCCGGGACTTCAGTGTTTTCAGACAGCTCTGAGCCTATGAGAGAGGAGGAAAGTACTCAGCGCTGTACAAGATACACGAAAAGGAGTGTGGCTGTTCTTCTAAAGATACATTATAT